>JAOEHY010018487.1:0-46329 GCA_025447955.1 Psilopsiagon aurifrons
GGAAGAAATTCTTTAATGTAAGGGTGGTGAGGCACTGGAATGGGTTGCCCAGGGAAGTTGTGAATGCTCCATCCCTGACGATGTTGAAGGCCAGGTTGGACAGAGCCTTGGGTGGCATGGTTTAGTGGGAGGTGTCCCTTCCCATGAGAGGGGGTTGGAAGTAAATGATCTTAAGGTCCTTTCCAGCCCTAACTATTCTATGATTCTATTCTACATGGATAGAAGTTAATTTGGCTGACTCAGGTCCTATTCAGCTGCTGTAATTTTGCCCTTATACAGTTTTCCTAGTACATACTGAGCCTTGAGCAGTAACTGTTTTCTAAAGGTGATAGAAAGCATCAAGCTCAAGTTTGAAGTTTGAAGGAGTGACCTGCAATCTGTTTTTCTCAATATGAAGTCCTCTTTCCTTTCCAAAACCCAGTCTTTCATTCTGAGATACACGCTGTCCTATCTCACATCATTACACAGCCAGTCTGTCCATAAATCATTGCAAGTCATTCCGACCTCTGCCTCTTCTCCATGACTTCCTTGGCTGGTCTATGTTCAAAAAACCAGGTTATATATATAGAAGCACTCTCCAGGCAGTCCTCCTTGTTGCTATTGAGATGTAGCCCATATTCTCATCACTCCATGTCCACCGAAAACTCTTAGAGAGGAATAATTAGATCCATGGTTAAAAAAAAAAATAAAATGCTAAAATATATTTAGATGAAGTCTAATGTCAAGCCTTTAAGGATGTAGTGAATGCTGATATTTGCAAGAATCACTTATTTTTTAGGTTTTTACTTAGAGAATCTTAGAATCATTAGGGTTGGAAAGGACTTTAGGATGTCTAGTTCCAACCCCCCTGCCATGGGCAGGGACATAAACCATGTCACCCAAAACTTCCTGATGTCCAGAAATGTATTTATTTGTTTATTTATTTATTTATTTACTTATTCCCAAAAAGAGAAGTTTATGTTTAGCATTAGATCACAGCTTCTGAAAGAGAAGAATAAAAAAGATTTAAATAGTGCAGTACCCAGTAGAGGAAGATCTTGTAGGCTGTTACTCATTTCTCAGAAAGGGCAGAGAGGAGAGCTAAGGATCTGAAGAATTCTGTAAGCAGCTAGTATTTATCTTATGGATGGCTATTCATTGAGGAGGAGGATCTGGGTTAGAGTATTCTGGAATGGCCAGTACTTACAACTACACAGCATGACAAACTGAGCTCTGGGGGCAGATTGAGCTAATTACCTATTTTCCTTTCATAGTCTCCGGTGGTCCATGATGTTTTAAAACCGGTAGATTTAAGGCTAAGAGAGGGAAGGGACAAATCTGTGATTCTGTTTTGTACAGCATGAAAGACAAAACTATTGCTGAGGTTAGTTGTTTCGACGGGATCATGTAAGGTTCTGTGGAAACTTTCCAACCAGAGAAATAGCAACAGCAGCTTTAAGAAAAGAGTGGAAGAAAGGTCTGGGCCTATTGGTGTACTATAAGTAGACCCACACAGTAAAGTGGCTGATGACATAGACTAATGGCCCAGCATTGTCATTTCCTTTAGAGAAAGGTTTTTAGTGCAGCCTGGAGATCACAAGATGGTTGAAGGTTTGGTTAGAGTCAGGTTTGGGAAAAGTTTGAAACTTCTCTGTGATGGTGGTATGTGTGCGTGGTACAATCTGGAAAGAGAAGTGCATTGACTTTTGTATTCCTTCATTTTGTTTGATTGCACCCAGGTGAGAGGGCAGCTTTTTAAATACCACAGCTTAGGGGTCAAGAAGGGTTAATGTTTCAATAGGAAGGATTAGGGTTGGATTGGAGGAAATGTCAATGATCTTTTCTGGTACTATTAAGTAAAACCCAGGCATTAAGCTGAATTTAGATGTTAATGAGAGCATGGGGTCGGGGAATGTCTGCTTTTTGTGGCAGCTTCAGGGGTCCCTGAAATGTCTTTAACAGACAGTTTCTTGAGCAAGAAAAGGAATAGAATAAATGATATAATATGGATATAGATTCTATACGAAAAGTAATATCTATGTGTCCTCTTGAGAGAATGGCTTATCTTTGGTTTCTTTTACCTGTGACAGTAGGTTTGGGGTTAGAGTTATGGGAATGAGGGGGAGAACTGCGATAATTATGGCTGCATATTGCAGATGATGCTTTCATAAGAACTACTTTTCATAATTATGTTTTTCTTTCATGTTATGCCTGGTGATTGAAAAATCACAATAGCAAAGTAAATTTTGAAAAAGTGAGAGCAAATTCTGTTGTACCAAATTCAGGCCTCCAAAATAGAGTAATCCCAAATTGCTTGGCCAATAGGTCATAGTTACAATTTAAATTCTTATCAATGGCTGAGAAATATAGAAATCTAGAGCTGAGGTTAAGGTTAGTGTTAGCAGTGATCAAAAAATGAGGAAGAAATACAATTTTTGGTGTACTGTTTCTAGACCATAGAAATAAACCATATAAACCAAGCAGCTCTCTATTGTTTCTCCAGGGTGATGGTATAGCTGGAAAGTAAGCAGAAAGAGGGTTAGAATTAGCGTTATGGTTAGTATAAAACAAATGAGCATGGAAATATTTAAAATTTGTGTGGTGGACTGTATATAGAAGAAAAGAAAACCAGTTCTGCTTCTACATGAGGCTTCGAATATTGTTATGCCCTTCAGTTTTAGGGTTTTACAATTAATTTTTTAATGTCACCTATAACAGTCAGCTCTACTAGAGTTAGGGATAGTCTTAGATTGGGGATATATCTATCCTTGCATTGTGTGCAGACCACAAATATAAAACATCGGCTTGAATTGTATGGGTGAAAGCTATTTTTCTTTGTCTCGGGTTTGGCTACTATTTCTGTGACTTCTATGTGCAGAGCTTGTGTTACAGTTAGATTTGTAGTGAGCTTTAGGGGTGATCTAGATTTAGGATTTCCTAAGATGAGCAAATGAAAAGTTACAGGATTTTAAAAAGGGGATCATGGTTACTTCTTTCAGTCTCTGTTTGGCTGACAGAACAGAGTTGCAGAGCAGAATAGGGGAGAAGGAAGAAAAGAATTGGATTATTTATGGTACAGAAAGACAAAATGAACTTTATGGTGCTTCTACCAATCATTTCTACTCTTATTTTAAGCATAACTACCAGTTATGGTATTAGTGAAACTCATCATAAGCATAAGATTAAAAAAAATAGGGCAGGAAGAGGTTTATTTGATAAAATACTTACAATAAATTGGCAAAATAAAATTAGTGCTGGCAGTGACTTATGGTTATTTTGTTATTTCCAGAAAAGTTTGACAACAGTGAGTAGAGCAAAGTTACACTAAAGGCTGGGATTAATGTTAAGCACTTGAGAGAAAGAAATAAATGAGGAAAAACTTTCTCCTCTTTCCTCTCAGATCAGAAGAGTTGTGATGCATTTAAAAATCTGTTTATAGAGGACAAAGAGCTCAAACAAGGGTTTAGGCTGGTTTGTGCTTCCTCCCACATTTATTATGCCTTAATTGCTACTTAACTATGTCTTCTCATACAGGCATCTCTAACAAAAATTACTTTGTAGCTCTTGATTCCTCTGAAGTGAAGTTCAGAGGACTCTTATGGGCTTAAGAGATTCTGGAGCAATCTGAAATTACAGTAAATTCTTTAACTCGTCTTATAAATATCATTACAATTCCTACAAATAACATTAGGAAGTTCATTGAGCCTACTGCTAAACTAGCTTTGATAAGACGCTAAATACTATCTCGGTGAAATTACATTAAGTATGAGATTCAGTGTACATTAAGACACCTACGCTGGGTATCAGAAAGGTGTAATTTAGCTCATGTGTGAATGCAGTCTGAACTCTTGCTATGGTCAGTGGGGATGCAGGGAGTCTGGTTGGTGCTGTCCCACAATTATCCAGCTGACCCACCAACGTGTGCTTCATCAGAATGAACCAGATCAGTCCAGAGGCACCACTGACAGGGATAACTAATGGTTTGATCCACTTTCCTCAATACAGAAATTACCCATCATTTCAGATGGCAGGCAATCACCTTGTCAGAGGGCACAGGTCTCCCACAGACCCTGTGTCCTGTGTGCCCATCCCACCTTTAGGTCTTGGCTACTCTTGAGAGTCAGAAATGGCACCAGGTACCTTCATTCAGACAGTTGACTTTCAGTTTTGTTCTGCATTGATTAGAGAGGAAGACTGGATGCTTAGTCTATATGTAGGCAGCTACAAAGAGATGACTACATTTAAGGGTCCTAATCTGGAACTCAGCCCCTCACAAAGAGAGAGAGTTGACTGCATAAGCAGAACTGTGGAGCACTGCTGTGGAGGTTTTAGGTTACCTGGCCTCTACCTGCCACACTCTGCAGGCCCAGTTCATCTCTCTTGGAAGTTGATAGGTACGTCAGGCAGCTTATCGCACCAGGAATACCTCCAGACAATTGTGTATTGAGCAACCGAAATATGACATAAGCATCAGACAGTTTTTGATGGTCATGTTTGAGGTAAAGCTCTTAGGATTTTGCTGCCTTGCCAGAAGTGTTTTCTATTCTAAGAGAATTACTTTGCTCATTCAGACTGGGACTTCAGGTCTTCTACTCTAACCCTGTCTTCAAAGAAAGTCTAACTTCTCAAAAGCAGGGTGGACATAAAATGTGCACATTTGGAAATGTGGCAAAAGACTCAGCAGAAAATATCAGGTGTTTTCTCAGGACAGAAAAGTCCAACCTTTCTCTTGGGTGGAGGTAATAAGACAGAAAGCTAGAAGCAGATAGCTAACTAAGCACAGGGCCCGTATTGACAGAGGCAGATCCTGTCTCTGTGAAGCACCAGGGATTTTTAACACTGAATTAATTAGAAAAAGAGTTGATCCTTGACGAAAGACAGCTCCTTCAGGACCAGGCAGCTCGGGAACTGCTGCCGTATTTATGTTTGTAATAGATAGCTGTGAACTTCCTGATATTTTTTACTAAAATGCATGTGATTGTAACTTTTTTTAGCATCCCAATGGCCTGAACTAACTGCAAAAATATGTGACAGTATTTTTTAGCTGTTTTATTTTTTATTTCTGGAACAGAGGGTATGGATAGCTTCAAAAGAATGGAATAAAACCAATTTGTTTAGTGTTCCGATGTTATTCAGCATCTGTTTGAGCTTCTTGATATTGAAATAAAAGATTCACGTAAACATGAACTTTCCAAAAGGTTTAGGCAGTAAAGCACACCCACCCAAATATGCACACATCTAAGGTTATTTTCAGACATTGTTTCTCTTTTAGTTGCCACCATGCTAGTTTGCATGTATCTGTGGAGAATTAAAAGAATGTGTTCTCCCATGCAATGTCTATTTCTATATCCCTTAGGCAGACAAGGAATAAAAGCAATAAGCAAACTTCACTTACTCCCTTGTTTTCATTCTGGCCACAAAGAAGAAAACAGAAGTAGCTTTAAAGAATAGAAAATGATTCCTCAGTTTTCTACTGACCTGTTATGCATCTATTTTAAATGCTTGCCAATGGGGAAATCAATGACATGAAACATTTGAAGAGCAGTTGCTTCTGCATTATCTCTCTTTATCAAAATGTTAATTTACCGTCATAAGCAAATAATTGCATTTTAATATTTCATGCAGTTAATACATTTGTTTTTCTTTAGTACCAGGTGGAAACCAAAATTAATATTGGATTATCAAACAACTAATTATCAACTCCAGTAAAGATTGTTTAGCATTCACATGTATGCAAATAAATGCACATAATGTCATCTGTACTTTAGTAGACCACTCAAGTTCAGTTTCAGAGTATATTATTCTGTACAGGCAGCTGAACTATAGTTCCATCTCTAATGTCTGGCAAATGGTCATCATCAGTATTGTGGTTTAACATTAATAAAGCTCTCCTGGATCTGCATAGGTACACTCAGAGGACAAGAAAACTTTGGGGCTGTAAAGGATCAAATAAATATGAGCTTGTGTTATGCAAGCATAGGACCTGTGAGCTTTGAGATATGTGAGAATAAGGCATTTATGTCAAGTTTCAGCATGATGTAGTCTGCAACTGCCATGCCAATTACAAGTCACTGAAATCCTGCTAAGGAGAGTGAACTATAGTCCTGGTAGAGAGTAACCTGAAATTATGACCACCTGAGTTCCGTGCAGCACTCAGTTAAAGATCTCTGTCTCAGTCTAATGGGGCATAATTCTTTACTGCTGGCACCATGTTGTGTTTTTGCTGGCATTTTCTGTGAGGACTGAAGATACTGGTAGTTAAGCTATCCTCCCTGGGTTTAGGATAAAGTGCATTGCTGGGAACAATATAAAAGCTTGGACTTCTGCTACCTGTCTTGATTTCTGAAGAAAGCAACATCATGCTTTACTGGACTGAGATCTCAAACTTAGATCAAACCATCTTTGGGTTGTTTTTTTTTAAAGATAATAATGAGGTTTGCCCAAATGTAGAAAAGTGAGAGATTTTCTCAGCTTTCAAAGTCTGTTACATTCTTCTGTGATTTTTACTGTTCTTAAAATGTAACTTTTGAAGTTATCCAGTATTTGAGTATGGCATTGGTATAGATTACTTCCTGAGGTCTATTGCAACCAATATTTGCAAGGTGTGTAGCAAAGTTTCCAAAAATAAATCCTAGAAATCTGCACAGGACACACAGGTAAGTAATGGGTTCCGTTGGAAACAACATTGTTCTGTAGCAGTACCCAAAGGTCAGTGGTGCCTAAAATGGAACCGACTCTGTAGACATCTGATCCATGTGTTTAATGCCTTGCATTCTCCCTTAATTATTATATTGCTTTTCTAACCAAATAACATTATGCAGTGAAGTGTGCTGCGGTTTAACCACAGCCAGCATTTAAGCACCACACAGCTGGTCACTCCTACACTGGTGGGATGGGAAGGAGAATTGGAGAAAGATAAAACCCATGGGTTGGGATAAAGTCAGTTTAATAATTGAATTAAGTCTAATAATAATATTAACAATAACAGCAACAATAAGAGTAATAAAGGAAGACATAGTGAAAGGAATAAAACCCAAGAAAGACAAGTGATGCATGATACAATTGCTCACCGCAATTGCTCACCACCCTCTGACTGATACCCAACCCATCCCTGAGCAGTGATTGGCCCTTCCTCACCACCTACCTGCAGTTTATACGCTGAGCATGATTTTCTATGGTATGGAATACTCTTTTAGCTAGTTTGGGTCAGGGGTCCTGTCTCTCCTTCTTTCTGGCTTCTTGTGGCCCTCCTCACTGGCAGAACATGAGAGACTGAAAAGTCCTTGATGAGGGTAAGCATTACTGAGCAACAGCTAAAACATCAGTGTGTTATCAGCATTGTTCTCAGATTAAATCCAAAACACAGCACTGCACCATCTACTAGTGAAAAACTCTGTCACAGCTGAAACCAGAACAAAACTTAATAAGTGATATTTTGCATTTTCCCTCCTGACCAGTTTTGGACCAATCATCTATTTTCCATTGCATTGAATAGAAATGTCAAACCTCTTACAGATCTTGGTGACCTTTCAGCTTCAGAGTCCAGGATAACAGGAGAAAGAGGTTATACAAAAAATTTTAAATATCTTATTTTCCCCAAAATCTGGATTTCAACACATTGTGAGACAAACTTATTCTGTAAAGAAAATGATAGCTCACAATGTTACTCTGATTCAGTATCTCTGTCCGAGCTTGAATAATTCTGCAGGTCACACAATAACAGCTGCTGCGGAAACCAAACAGAATCAGGCTTCTTTAAAACTTAGACAAGGTTAGTGAATGTCCATGCCATACAACAATAAATTCATCTTGGCTCCAGGCTGCTAACCCAAAATAACACGGTGCTTTGGAGCATGTTAATACAGCTGTGCTTCAGTGTATACTAATAGTTTTTCCTCCTACTCTTCTCCTTCCCTTTCCTTGGACACAGAGCAGTATCTGTAGGAGGGCAAGGAGCAGAGGTTAAAAAACTTAAATGAGCCAAAACTAATGTGCTTCAGAGTTTCTGTTTCTCTTCATGTTTGCTGAAGGGAAGTAGTGCCATGGGAGAGAAATGCAAGCAGTGAAAATAGAGGAACAGAGGAGATGAGAGGAAATGATCATAAGGAAGCTGGAATAAGGGAGCTGTAAAGCAGATATACCAGGTTGTAGAGGGGTAAAGTAGTCTGGAAAGAAAATAGAAAATGACCACAAAGTGGTGCAGGGTGACATAAACCATTAACTCCAACACTGACTTCACTGTGCAGATTGGTGTATCTCCCTTGAGAGCCTTCTCTTAGGTGCCACTTTAGCTCACTGATCAAATTTAATACAAGAGTACAGGGCAGCACATCATGAAATTAAAGCACCGGCCTGGAATGAGGGAACTTAGACTTTTAAGGCAAAATAAATGGCCAGAGATACCCAAGTTACAAAAAGCAGTATAGTCATTAATAGCTATAAATTCCAGCCAGGATAACAGTTATTGTTTCAAAGCTGGGATAATTAGGTCAGGGCAAATTTCCTGCATGCAAACCAGGCTATGCAACTAGTACCTAGTCTGACAATCTCTACGCAGTACTACCACATAGAGTCTAAGGTTATCTCTACCCTATCTCTACCCTAGTGGTACAAAGCAGACTTATAGACATGCAGTCAAGAGCACCTAATGTAGATGTCAATGTGTAGTGGTCTACGTGTTTTGCCAGTGCGTGGTCTTCCATTACAGGACGTGGAGATACAGAGTGGAATGCTGCTTCTGAAACCCAGTCTTCTCTGTTATTTTCCGAGTCATAGAGTATCCTACTATCAAAGATCTATCACTGCTGTAGAGGACTGGCAGCTATGGCAGAAGATTTAAGGAAGAGCTGTGCCCTTTGGTAGACCAGTTGGAGGGCAGGTGGCATATCCTCATGGCAATAGATATTTATATTTAAACAACCAAATCGTGTATTCTTCCCACTGACTGACGCCATCAGTGGAGCTGACTTGTCAGCAGACATCTGCTTTAGAGAGAGGTCTTTGGGTTCTCCTGACTAGAATGATTTGAGGTTTGCATCAGTTGGCCACACATTGATTTCTGGTGTCATTTGTAGGGCCCTAAAGATATTTGGCCAGAAGATTAAGGCCATATTTCTGTCCAAACATCTTTCTGGTCAGATATCTTTCTTTCTGATTATCTGTATGTGTAACAATTGTCTAAAGGTTATACCTGCTGAGAAAAGATAAGCATTATATAAGATCAAACCGGCAAAATCAAGATTATATCTGACTCTTTTGATAAAGGTCATGAATAACTTTTAACAGAGATTCAGAATGCAACCTGATGGAAAAGATAACTCCCTTTTGTTTGATCATATTTCTGATGTGATCTGTAGAGGAGTTTCATTTAGTCTTAAACCGTAAAGTTCAAAGACAGTTCCCTTTAATGCCCTGAAAAATAGGGGCATATTTTTCTTCCTCCTTTCAAATCAGAGCCAAATTTCCAATTATTCTGATTCAAAGCTTTCACATGTGATGAACTGCTTTAGCAGGGCAAAGAGGTATCTGAGATGGTTCTGGTTGCCATAAATATTTAGAGATAAATCAAACACAGATGTTACCCCTTAAGGGAAAATTATCATTTGCACTAATTTGGTTCATGTATCCTGAACAAACTCAGTGGAGTAGATTCAGTAGTCCCACCCCTTAACCTCTGCTTTGAAATATCTCCAAATTATATTGTTTATCTTCTTTTCCTATGCATTTTGACTTATGTTGAAATGAATGCTACCACCTGTGAAAAGGACTTATGTACTGGTAATCCTGTGGCAGGTTTCCCTTCCCCTTGTTAATTTTAGAGTTGATCTGGGTGGTCAGGAAGTGAAGAATGAAAGAAAAAAAGGCATGCAGTGTTTATTTGTTGGCATTTCAAGGCAAAATACCAGAGTAGTGGGGAGGGCAAAGACTGGAAAGAGAAACTTCCTCCTTATGTGCCCTCTTGACATCATTCTCTACCCTGAAGAAAAAGGGGGGTAAGAAAGCCATGAATACGGGTTAGAATGTTTCTTCACAGGAATTAGATTGATTGGTCGCACTCACAAGAGGAGGGAGATATGGATTTGAATGCCTTCAGGATGAAGATGTGATTCAAAAAAGGATTTGTCCAAAGAAATGCTTTAGGCTACCATACTAAAACCTGACGATCATCTCCCACATCCCCTCTTCCTTTCTTTATTCTGATTACATTTTTCAGTGGAAGTGCTGAAATTCCTGGATTTCATGCTGAGATCAAGGTGGGAAGTAGAACCCCCCCAGGGGTTTTTGGCAAGCAGCGCTTCAGATTGATGGAGGTGTGTGAACTAACACTCTCTGTGATGTTGGGATGCTGTGCAAGGCAGCAGAAGGTACTGATTTTCTGTCTTGGTGAAACATAAGTCCCCGGAAGTGTCATGGCGCTTTACAGTTTCATCAAGCTTTCCCGAGATAGATACCCAAAGCCCATCTAAGTTGGACTGCAAGCACCCAGTGTTTTCTGTTCCATTTACTTTTTCTTTCTGGCAGCATTATCTAATTTTCAGTTCTCTCTTGAATACTTTTGAAAACTCACTGAAATTTTTTGGTCATTTTTAAGTTAAGTTCTTTTATCAACTCTCACAGATTTTTAAGCAGGTTGAATGCTCGATTTTAGAAAGTTTCATTAAAACTTTATAGCTTAAAGGTCCTAAGCAAGTCAAGATACTTTTAAATAGCCTAGTATATGTACCATTGCAGGCCATCTGTAATACTGACTTCTGGCGAGTCTCAGTGACACAGTATTAGGAAAGGAAAATAAAAATGTCAGTCTCCTTCTCAACTATCTGTGCTACTGGCTCAACAAATATAGGGTTCCAAAAATAAATGTGGGGTGTTAATCAGAACTTCATACACATGCCCATCTGTCATGATCTGTGATAGTAAAAACCCCTGCTGCTAACAGTATACAATGAGATGCAATTACTTGTCTTATAACTAGAAACATTAGCAAACACTACTGGATGCAAAAAAACAAATAAAAGGACAAGCCAGACACCCACAAATTATTAATCTATGCAGATGACCTTCTGTTTACAATTAAAACTCCAACATTCAGAACACTTAAAATCACCCAACCTATCAGAATATGGAACAGCTTCATGTTGTAAAATCCATCAGTTTAATCAGATGCCTATTTTCTGACATCACCCGAAAAATTACCAGGCCTTTGGAATTCGAATCACAAAGACAAACACAATTTATATTCTGATGAAACTGTCCTGTTTGTCATCATCAAAGACAAGATGAAACTGGCCATCCCAAGCCTCTGAGCTGAGCTAGTACTGTGAAAACCATTAGTATTTGCCAAGTCCTTTTTATTGTTATTATTACTGAGAGGGAAGGAGAGGGAAAGAGGGCAGTTAAGTGCTGCCAGATGACAAAGCTATAACCTACAGAAAATTATTCAGATGGTATAGTAAAAATCTGATACTAAACCTTCCTGAAAAATCTACAGAAATAGATGAGCCCCAAACCAGAAATTGCCAGCCAAGCTGCAGCAAGACCTAAAGCTATAAGAGACAGGTTTGGGATGTGAAAATTATTAAACAGCCCTGGTTTACCGGTATGCAAGAACCAGCTGCAAAGTCTTATTAAGCAAGAGATGGATGCTTTATAAATAATCCTGTGATAGTGCCAAAAGGAAGGAAGACTGGAGGATACATAGCTGACATGTTCCTGTGGTGATTTTAAAAGACTAGATTAAATGTCCTTCCTGACAAAGAGCAGTCCTATGTGGTGACCTGCTTATCAGCTCTGCTACTTCACCAAGATGGTGTAGAGGATGAGAGACGTCTGCACGGACCATGCCAGACCTGAGGCCAGAAGTTGACAAGGGGTGCTATGCATTACAAAGGAGAAGAAAAAAATAATATACATATATATGTATATATGAAGGAAAAGGGATTTGGGACAGATTTTGGACAGTTAAGGCATTTCCTGAATGTCTTATCAATTATTCTATTAAGAGAATAGACTTTTCAGAATCAGTTTATCAGTTTACTTACACTAAGCCAAGCAAAACCTGGCAAGTCTCAACATTTGTAATCTGGACTTCTTAATTAAATTAAAGTAGTTTTAATTCTTTATCTTAATTAAAACACCAAGATTTCATTGACTTGTTTTTTACTTTCTCTTACAACCACTCATTCAGACTACTTGAGATCCAAGCCGTTTGCTTTATATATGTTTGAAATGACTGTGGCATGAGAAGCATAAATAACAAAGAAATCTAAATCAATAATTTTTTTGAGAAAATAACCATATTTATATAGCAGTAAATATTTAAAACCACAGTATATACTCCCTAGACTTAATAAAATACTGTTTTTCATAATACATATAGGCTTTTTTTTTCCCTTCCTTAAACTTGAAATGTCTCCATTGACTTCAATAAATAGCTCTCAGTTTGTACCAAAGTAACAGAGTAAAATTTGACCCAAGGATTTCGACATTCCTTATAAATCTAAATTTATAATGAAACACAAAAACTTCTTAATGATGAATTGCTTTGTTGCTGAGCAGTCTGGCCCTGATGGGCTGTTAAACTTTGATTTACTCTGCTGATCCATGACCCCTTTCTCTGACAAGTCATATTTTATGATTATTTATTTATATTATAGAAGTACATAGAGGCTTCTGAGGTGACCAGGGCTCTTTTCTGCTCTTAAGCACTGTCCAAACATGCATAAAGAATAATCTGTTTATTCTGAACAGTTCATTATTTAAGTAGTGGGCATGCTTTTTTAGGGAGCAGAGTGAAATGGAGGACTGAATTTTAGCTCCCTGAATTGAATTTCCCAGTGTGCTGCACACTGTGCTCTGTGTAGGAGGGATGCAGGTGCTCAATAACCATTCATCACTTAACTACCCGCATCATAAAGACAGAACATGTTAAGGGAAATCAAAGCTTTTATCTGATTGTACTGAGAAAGACAGGAATGAATGGAAAGGGACTTTTGTCTCTCCAATATCTTCAGCACAAGTTATTTTGTATAGCAGAATTAATTAAATTAGTTAAATCTGATGAATGCCATTGACATAGGCTAAATAGTACTCAAGTTGTTGGGAGAGGAGAATCAAAGGCACCCATAACTGCATATACTTAGTGCAAGGGAGATGATATTATCCTGTAAACACATTGGCATGCAATGTCCAGCCCAGGGATATGTAAGCACTGAGGTTCTTGCCTTGTGCACTCCCCAGCATGGCAGGTACTTACTGCAGAGCTGCTTATGAATATGGGAGATCAGGAATGGGTGAAAAAACAAAAAGCGAAAGAGAAACCCAGCTGTGCAATGTTTATTTTGAGAACAGAACAAGCAAGCAAGTATTGATTTCACCAAAGGCTACAAGACAAAAGGGTCATATTTTCAGTTCTCAAAACCTTGATGCCTTGCTAAGGTTCTCTAAAGCTATTACACCTGAGGTATTTGTGTTTTCTTAGCCTAATAGTGTTGGCTTATATCCTAAAGGAGCTGTGCTGTAAATGGCAAACAAAATTTGGTTGCTGAATGTCTGCCTGGTTCACAGGGCACTGCAGGAAGTGCTGTGTGTGAAAGCAGCTATCCATTGCACGGGCCACACCAGTTTGTTGCAGCGCCAACTTCAGTTACAGACATGGCAGAAAGGGAGCCCTCCACCTTCCCCTACTAAGAACAGATACAGCCACTACTTGAGAGGGGGAAATCTGACAGACTAATTCAGTGCAAAATTAGGTACAGCAAATCTCTCTCTTCAATACTCTGCCTTTTTACTCATTGTGTCTTACTTTTAGACCAGCTTTTGAAGTGTTCCATCACTAATTTGGTAGAGCAGACCCAGTGGTGAATCCAGACCTGCCAAGACTGTTTTCTGCTTTCTCTTTTTTTTGGCTCATCTTTCAAACCAGACTTCCTGTTCACAAGAGCATGACAATCCAAAACTGTGCAAGCACCTGAAAGTGTGAATCTCAGCTACCAGGCTTAGATTTGCCTTGCTTGATGCTCCGCTTGACACATTAAAATACAAGCTTACTCTTAATCTTAAAATGATACAAATCCGGGATTATTCCACCAAAGTAAATGTAACTGAATATGTTATTGAGAGTGCTCTGAGCTACCTGTGATGGAAAGAACACAGAATGAACCCATGGTTTCCTCCTAAAAGCATGGTTTTCCTTCTCACCTTTGTATACTTTTTGCAGTGTTACCTCCCACACCAGTTGGTTGTTTCTTTCCTCTACTCTATTTCCATCTCTGTTAAGGCTGCAGTTTAGCTGTCTGATGTGCAGACAGTTGATATTTTGGGCTCAAAGTAGAACTGCGTACATATAAAATAGCTGACCATAGCGGGCCAGGTGCTTAGTTAGCATAACTCAGTTTGCACAGTGCTGAGTCATTCCAGCAGAGTTGTTGAGCTGGTGTTAAACAGACACACAAAGGTTTATCACATCTCTTGTGTTATTCCCAGAAAGTGTTTGCATTTTCCCCCCACTCAATGTGACACTGCATGCTCATCTGCCAGACAGTATGATTGCTTTTCCCATTCCAGGTAGATCTGTTTGCAAGCAAAGGGACCATCTTAAGGATAATTTTTCTGCAAGATGTTATCTGCCAGCTGTGCTTGCCTATTTTCTGTGTCTGTACCTCCTGTTTGCCAGCTGCTCTCAGCAACCAGCTTTTTAAAGCCACCAAGTTTGAATATAAAAGCTGTTCACACCACTAAATCCATGTTTGTTCCCTCCCTCTTCATTGTATCCAAGCAAGCATACCACGCACAAAGACCTGGAGTTGCCTCTTCTCTGCCAGTTGTGCCATGTGATTCCTATTGAGCAATTGTGAGCAGGGGGTCTGGATTCTTATTTCTGTATTTTTACCTTCTGGATACATCCAGCAATTCCTTTTCAAGTGGAACATTTTAAGACAGAACAGCAAGAGGTGGCAAAAACTGCAGAAATGAACAGTCTGACAGAGATGACAGGAAGTTTTGAGGAAGGGAAAAAGGTAATTGAGGTTGAAGGCACAATTAGCTCCACATAGAAGTTTTGAGACTGGGTACTGCCTTACTTGTCTTATATCTAAAACCTCTTAATATACACAGACACTTACATTTTGATAACTGCTTTCTGATCCAGGCAGCTCTGTAAGGAGGAAGGGGCTTGTACAGGGCGCATTACAGAGGGCCACTGCACATTCTAATGGATCCACTGTGAGCTGATCTTGTGCAAACCCTGAATGATCCATTCCAGTAGCCTCTGCTTGTGTCTTTCCCCCTTCTTATTGAGTATTTTAATGCAGGAATTGTACAACTTTTACATCTTCCTCTCAAACGAAATTCTCATTTTCTTCCTCTCTATTGTAGGTGCAAACAGTACTTCCACACCTTCCACTTGATCCCAAGGAGCTATCAAAGACTTGTGTTTGCATTTACCCCCACACTTTTGATTATGAGAAACTCTTATGTTACCTGTATGATTTTACTTTCCTTTGGAATCATGAATACCCCAGACTATTCTCACTCTGGGCTTCCTTATTGGAGGGCAATAGGACTTGTAGACTTAAAATAGGTGTATAAGAATATGTAGGATCTGAGCCAAGGCTGGATGCTACTGTTATGCTAAGCCCTGCACAGAGGAGGGGGAGGGATGCATATATAACTTTTAAAAATTCATGGGATTCTTTGATCAACCTCGCTGTGTATCCCTGTTCTGTGCATCACACAATCAATCACTAAAACTATGTGGACTTCCAAAAAAGTTGTAAACATATACATCACAACATATGAGGGTCCAGAGAGAATAACTGACTGTTAAACATGAAGTTCTCCTGAGAGTACACTTTAAGGTCACTTTCATCAGTGTGTGAGGGTGGAAACAACACCTTACAGCTGCATCTTTGCTATTGCTTGTGAGTAGGGATGTCAAAGATACGGGAGAAAATAGCCCTGTGTGCTCTTGATGTCGTCTGGATTTTTGCAGCCAACTATAAGTTAACCCACTAATGAGGCAGTGTACTTCTCTCCCTGGAGATAATGGGTAAACTCCTTTAGCGTGTTGGCAGAAGAGTATGTCTATTATTTATGAATACCAAGAGTGAAAATGCTTTATTGCCACCACTCATCAGCAGGAAAGGGAGTGCAGAAACGTGGGGTTCAGTATAGTCTGAAGGTGCCTACAGAATTTTTGTTTCAATCAAACATTACATCTTTCCCCATAAGCTGCCTGGATGTTGAAAAGCAGTTTTATGGATGGTGCTTTTATAATACCTGCATTACATAAGCTTTGATGTCACTATCTCATTTTGAACCCCTTGGGTTCTCTGTTAGGACAAAGAAAGATGATTAAAAGACTTTTGATTGACGCTTTCCTGACAGATATTGTTAAAAGATTTCAGTCCTTATCTTTGCCAGTTATGGCATGAGAAAGACAAAGTTTAGACCATTAATCAGAATTAGGCCTGTTAAAAAGTCCATTTTGATTGTGCCACAGTACTTGAAGTGCTGATGTGCCAGTACTCTTGTTTGACATGATGAAGTAATACAGAATATCTGGGTTTCTTGAAAGAAAAGTGAAGAATGAAAGACTACAAAAAATATATATTGTAAACATGACTTTATGAAAAAGCTCAGAAAAGAAGAATGGAAGTCCTGTTGAAAGCCTGGTGGTGTTTCTTTAATTCTCTTCTTCTGTGAGTCATGTAGACCTCTGTGGTTTCCTTCTCCTCCATATATTGATTTATTGCTTGATAGTATTCATGAAATTCAAAACTTCCTTGGATGCTGCCTGAGTAGCAGGCTTAGATGAAAATCCCAGCTAAGGTATAAAGATCTGAAGACAAGAAAACTACTGCAAGAGACCATAAGGAAAAAGACGTGCAGTCCTGACATAAGCTGATGAAAGACATAACAAAGCTGGCTGTATGAGGGGAGGGAATATTTTAGACTGTAAGAGTAGGGCAACAGACCTTTTACAACAAATTTGAAAAGTGTTTGAAAAATGCTTTGATTTATGCTAGACTACTCTTAGTTTGGAAAATGCATCCTCCTATGAAGAAAAATGCTAAAATCATGGCATGCAAAATATCGGTGCTCTTAAGCAGTGATTTTGTGAACTGTCTTACAGGTGCATGTGCTGTGCATGTCCTGAGTAAATTCAAGAATTTTAAGATCTTTTACAACCACTCAACTTTTTTCAACCAGAAACTTCACAAAAAACTTTTACTCAGAGGTTTCAATGGAACTCGTCAATAAGCCTTGGGGTTTCTTTTCCCCTTTTCCCTTCATTTCCTCTGTGGAGCTCTCTAGCTGTTAATCATTTAAACTTTTCCAGTACCTGAATGGACAATATAATGCCAACACAAAACATTAACACTGAAATAATCCAAAAAAATATTCTTGCCATGTTATGTCCAACCAAAGGAAGAGCATGAACTGCTATTTGAGGACTAACATCTCTAGCCCTTACAAGTCCTCATAGCATTTACACAGAAAGAGGTAGATCATGTCAGCCAACTGTATGACTAAGAATTAAATGTTTTATCTAAGTTAGCTGTTAGAGTTCTTCAGTGGTCCAATGGGGAGAGAAAAGCATATCCAAAATGTTTCACTTATCTCATATGCCACCTCAGGAAGTGGTGGATTCCTTTTGGAAGTAACTTTCTCTCTCTGTTAGTGAGCACACTCTAGTGAACAATGTCTGGACAACTTAAATTCACCAAGATGGATTCTGTTGTCAAACTGCAATTTCAATCATGAGCGTGGTTACATTTTCTTCAAACTTGTGTTATTGAATCTGCTTGCTTTACACCTTGCAGATGAAGGGATGTATATCTGAGCTGGTGTTAAATGTTGCAGAATTATCTGAGCAAGGTTTCCCTCTGTACCTTGGTGGTATTCTCAGTCCCTAAAACAAATTCAGTTCTTGACAGAACAGGTGAGCACTCTGAATGAATATCTGCTACCCTGAGGCAGTGACAGATTTCCTATAAATACGTTGGTTAAATCCTTTGCTTAATATAGTCCCACAAAAGCATTGCTTGGACGATCTTGGTACAGTCTTGGCCCACTCTTTAAGAGAATGGGTATTCAGCTGGTGCAGCATATTTCTTCTGTGACTGTATCTAAAAATACCACAGTTGGTTATTGTTCCTGTTGCAGGAATATTTGGCAGGGGATGCTGACATTTGTAAAGAAAGCATCAATAAAAAAGAAGCTGTTGTTCTTTCCATGATTAGGTCCATACGCCTGAAATGTGTAACGTATAAATAGTCAGGACTAATTTCAGCCATATATCCTGCTGGAGAAACAAAACTAGTTCCTAGTTCATTGCAAGTCTTTGTTTCACACAGTATAATGTGACAATTCAAAATTTTGCAGTACATTTCAAGTGGGAAAATCTGTAATTTGCTATTGACTGAAGAGTGGTATAATAGAGTTCTCTGTATCTTCATACATGCTTCCAGGTGTATTTTTCTGGAATTAACCCAAAAGAAGAAACAGGTAGAGTGCTGTATAAGAGGATGTAGTACCTCATCTGATCCTGTCAGAAAGTATAAGAAGAACTTTTATTTTTCATGTGGCTTCACTAACTGAGCAACAGTTTTGTTTTGCTGACAGCAGCAATGTGGGCATCAGGTGATGCAAGTCTTGAGGAAGGTTGTGAGGTTATTCATAAATGATGAGACAAATTCTGCATTCTCCCATCCAAATGCAGGAGTATGTAGGAGTAGGGAGCAGCTGCAGCATGGGGGAGGTCCTCTGTATTTATCATACACTTGTCTACCCTCCAACACAACTGCATGAACCAAATGTATCTGACAGATTGTATTTCTCCTTAACCTCAATGGCAGTTGTCATGTCACAGATTAAATCTGCACTGCAAAGACTGACAGATGCAAGCAAGTTCTGCCTGTTCATTCAGCTCACCAGGGGCAGTGTGATCACATCACTGCAATGCAAACCCCAGCTTAATAAGGAAAGGATGTAGGATTTAATGGCATATTAGGAAGTTTGTTCTCACTGAAATGTCTGCAAATGTTGGAACAGGCTGCCCAGGGAAGTGACTGAGTCACCATCCCTGAAGGTATTTAAAACACATGTAGTAGGCACTTAGGGGCATAATTTAGTGGTGGAGTTGGTGGTGCTAGGAAGACAGTTGGACTCAATGATCTTACAGGTTTTTTCCAACCTAAAAGATTCTATGATTTGATGGTGTATTAGCTGGGGCTTGGCTCAGGCTGACAGCCATTTTTGGCCTGACTTGTGGCTTGTTTCTGGCTGTGTTCTAAGGGGCAGAGCAGGCTCATGCCAGCTTGTAAGAGTTCATGTGGAAGTATCCCCCACTGCTTCTCAGTTGAGCTGATGCAGCCACCAGGAGTCCAGTCATTCCTGAGGGATTTGGAGTTGAAAGGGAACAAACAGTGCTTGTCAGGCTGGAAGTTTGAGGTATGGGTAAATTAAATTCCTTGTAGATTTTCCCTTCATGATAATGCTAAATCCAGGGATAAGTTGTCCTGACAACAGCTTTGGCTACTGTTCACCCTTGCTTTTATGTTTGTGATTAAAGGTACTTGCGTGTGTAAATCACCAGCTGAGACAGGTGGATTGTTTTATTTATTTCACAGAAAGTAGTGCCCATATTAATTGATAATACAGTGAAGTCATTTGCATTTGAATATGTACTCACCCTTCAGAGCTCAGTATTTAGCCAACAATATACATTATTCATAGTTTCAAAATGTAATAAAGATACATACTTAATATCTGCTTTCCAATTAAACTTTAAGAGTAGGGGTTGACTATGGTTATATTTTTTGGCTGTGCTTTTTAATTTTCTTTTAACACCTCCCTGGGAATTCAAGAGGCAGCTTCCAGCATAAGCATGTTGAGTGTTAAAATAGTGTAGCATATTTTATGGTAAAAATGTTATTACAGAGAGTTAGGGGCTATCAGATGTGGTGACTGAAAGTAGGCATTGAACCTACTTCACCTGATTTCACAATGTGCAATTCCAAATGAAGGCAATGGCTTGAGAGACAGGTGGACTTGTCTTCTTTTATTTGATGAGTGGTGTCAATTGACTAGTTGAAAATTGGGGATTCTTGGTACTCCTTCAGATCAAATTACATTTATTATTATTAATAATAACATTAATATCCACATTATGAGTTTACTAAAGAGTCATCAGGCATAAATAAGATGTGCAACCATAGGTTTATGTCCCTTGCTATAGCTAGCTCTGTTTATAGGTTGGGTTCTTTATAAAAATGGTAGTTTTATCACACACATTTCTTCTGGAAGGGGGCACAGCAGCTGGTTAAAATGGCTCCCCATTGTAGACTTACACAGGTGCTTTTACTCTATTTTGTTCTTAGGCTTGTGGCAGACACTTTTGCATGTCTATGAGTCTGTGTGACTTGGAGAGAGAAGTCATCCTCTGCCAACGCACTGGTTGAGCAGGGCGGTAAGAATGGCAAATGCCTGATTGTTTAGGATGCTTGGGTTATTTAGAATCATAGAATCATAGAATGGTTTCGGTTGGAAAGAACCTTAAGATCATCTTGTTCCAATCCCCCTGCCATGGGCAGGGACACCTCACACTAAACAGTGTCACCCAAGGCTCTATCCAACCAAAAATACTTTAAGTTAGAACGTATGCTTCCCTCTACAAGACACACATGTTCTTCTGTATACAATGAATTTAGACGGAGCAGTGACTGTGTCCACAATTATCTGTTGTTTTATTTTCCTGCCTGAAGCCTGCACAGATTTTCTCTATCTAGAATACAAGTTGGTGGCTATACTGGAATAACGGATTAGGAAGACAAATGCAGATACCGCATGCTATAATGACTAACAAGCTCCTGAATGAAGAAATGGAAGATGTATCAGTTTTGCAATGACAAAACTCAAGTAAGGAAACTTCCAGTGGCCAATGCAAGCAGAAGTGTGTGTGAATCAAGAATGCAACATGGCTCAAGACAGATGTCAGTGGCTGTGAAATAGAGATATCCAGATGTCCCAATGTTAAGCATTCTGGGTAGCTGGGTGTGTTGTGAAAGCACTTTCCTTTGGTTTGTCTGCAACCGCTGCAGATGGAAGAGGGATACTTCTAGGAATTACCCTTGTAAGGATTGTTATTTAGATGCCTGCATTACTCCTGGAGGAATTCATCTTTTTCCTGTTGTTGCAGAGGAAATCTAAGGAAATTTGCATCAACATTTAGCTAATTAAGTTGTCATGTACAACCCCCTTTTATAGGTCTTTTGGTTAGCCCAAGCAAAAAGGAAAAAGAGTAAGAGGAGCACAATTTGATCTACACTTGATATTTTCTTATCTCTAATACAAAAATAGCAGAAAACATTTCTGAAGACACAGCTGTCTGACTGAACTAGACAGCTATGAGATGACATACCTGTGGCTGGCTGGCAGCCCAGACTGCAATGCAATTGACTGTGTCTAAATGGAGGTCTCCAGCAGGCTAATGAGAAAAGATGCACCAGTGAGGAATTTTGTGCCAAAAAGGATGGTGTCCTGGGTTCAGCAGTAGCAGTCATTTTTCTCCTTCTTAGTAGCTGGTCCAGTGCTGTGGTTTTGACTTTCAGGCTGGGAACAGTGCTGATAACACCCATGTTTTCAGTTGCTGCTCAGTAATGTTTACTCTGACCAAGGGCTTTCTGAGCCTCATGCTCTGCCAGGGAGGAGGGGAAGCCAGGAAGAAGCAGAGACAGGACACCTGACCCAAACTGACCAAAGAGATAATCCATACCACAGCACGTCATGCCCAGTAGATAAACTGGGGGCAGTTACCCAGAAGGGTTAGACCATTGCTGGGTCAGGCTGGGTATCGGTCGTGGGGTGGTGAGTGGTTGTGTTATATTCCCTTGTTATTTCCCTTACCATCATTATTATTGTTGGTAGCAGCAGTGGTTTGTGTCATACCTCAGTTACTGGACTGTTCTTTTCTCAACCTGTGCAAGTTACATTCTTTTGATTCTCCTTCCCATCCCTCCGGGAGCAGGGGGGAGGAAGTGGAGGTAGTGAATGAGCAGCTGCATGGCTGAGTTGCAGACTGGCCTTCAACCACAGTACGTGGAAAATTATTTTGTAGGGCTTTGCACCTTCCAGAATGATGGTAGGAAATTGGAATTGGTAGTTGGACAGACTTCTGCCTATGGAAGGCCATGAATATGCTGGCGACAATGAATATTGACATCAGTGCATGGAGATATAACTAAGAGAGTACACTCAGCTTCTGAAGAAGGGAAATAGAGGCAAACAGAGAATATTCTGGAAATGAGCAGGTCACCTGGTAAGAGGGGTAGGGTTTTTTGTTGTGGGTCATTGATTGTCTTACTAAGGAGACAGTGAAATGGAACAGTGTAATGATAAAATTTCAAACCTCAAATAGCAGATGAGCAGCCAGTTTTCTCGGAAAGGAGGCTGCTCCCAGAGGAAGTTAAATTAATAACAAAATAAATTAAAATGAGAACTTAGTATAATATCAAAAGATGCTGGGAATAAAATGAATCAAAGCATCCGGAGACATAGAAAAAAGATCTTTGATTAGCTTTATGCCAATAACTGGGATATGAACTGAAAAATAGTAACAATTTCTAGTAATTTCTTCATGAGAATTTATTAACCATCTGGGCATTTATAAAACCTGTTAGGAAGGTCTGTCTGACTGAAAATTGAAAAAAAAAAAAAAAAAGCCCAAAGGAATCCCCACAATGGTTTTGGTGAAGGGACTATGTAAAGGAGACAGGTACTCCACCAAGGTTCACTTAGGAGTTGCCAGACAGACTACAGCTTGGCAGCGCCTGCATCAGAACACCAAGCCAAGCCAGAGTGCAGGAAGACTAACTTCTCCTTTTATACTGGAGGAAAGATGCACTAACATGTGGGGCTGGAGACTACAGGACATATCTTCCTGTTCTTCAGCTGAAAGAAACTAAAAGTTTCCTAGTTTCAGCATTTAAGCGTGGAGAACTAACTGAAATTTTGGAAGACTGAGAGAAATAGATCACGAACCTGAAAGATGAAGTTGCTTAGGTATGACAGATTTTCACTTGATTACATTTGCAAGAAAAATAACAGAACTAGATCAATGGACTAAAAAAGGTACTTGTTTTAAACCATTCTGTTTCACAGAAATGAGAACAACTAGGAGGCAAATTAATTGGGGAAAACACTGTCAACAAACTGATGAATTATGATTGAGAGCAGTTGCAGAACATTTCATTGAATGCTTCAAAAGCCACATTCCAACATGACAGCTGGAATAGAAAGCTTTGCCAGCCAGTAAATCAAACCAGAACAGCTAGAATATTGGGTAGGGGTGGGGCTGGTGGTGGTGGTGAAGGGACTTTATAAACTCTATATAAAATATAAAGCAGTGGGGCACTGCAGGGGGAGAAAGTTGATACATGTGGGAGCAAGAAGGTACCTACATTTCTGTGGAGTTATGTGTAGTCTATCATAATATTTCTGCATGATTTGCCATGACGGTAAAGCAATAACAGTAACCAGCAACAGGTACAATTTAGTAAGAGCCAGAAGTTTTCATTGCAGGAATCTTTTGGATTAAGTTTTCACTTGCTTTCTAACATCAATGTTTTAGTTCAGACAGGGTTAATTCAACAAAGCATTATGGTTCTTTCATGTAACTGGTAAATTAAACATTGCAATGTTTGCTTTTGGCTTCGTAATTTATGAACTCAGTCTCAAAACTTTGCTCTGTAACGTCAGAGGATAACTGAATTTCCCATGTAATGTCATTAATAAAATATATGCTGCTCTTGAAAAAGAATATTCTTAAATTAAGACTTCTGAATTGTTGCTGTTTGCCTCATGTCACTGCCTTAGTGAAACAGCTATGATTTAATATATGCACTGAACTTTCAACATGACGCCCTTAATTCTCCTTCTTGACAAGCTACACAGTGAGTAGCTGAATTACCAGCTTTTAGAAACCGATTTTCTTCTCTGTTACTTTTACTTCAGTCTTGAAGGAACCTGGGATGTAAGTGGCCAGCAGGATACTTGTAGATGACAGGCAGTAAAATAGGTCCAGATGGCAAGTGGCGATAATGGAAGAGATGGCTGATGTGGGACATGGAGAAGGAAAACCCCACAAACTTATTCATCTTGTGTTTATATATGGAGCTGTTTCTCCTCTTGTTTCTTTCAAGGGATCAAAGACATTGGAGGGCCCAATGCAGCATCATGGTTCTGGTACTGATTTCATAATTCATTACAGAGTAAAGCAAGGACCCACAAAACCTGAATAGAAGAAGTAGATTTTTTTCAGAGTGGTTGGTTCTGTTTTCTGGAATGTGTGCCTACGTATTGCACTTGTGGATTTTGCCATCCAATGAACTGTGTGCCTGATTCAGAATCCAGTGTTCTTTGAAGAGGGGTTAGGTTTTTTATTTCCTGGAGCCCAAATGACTGAAGAGTCTATGATATCAGAGGAAAATTGAGTAGTTGGAGGCATTCACAAGACAGGATGAACATAAAAATGATCACTTCTTGTAAATACACTTTTATTTTAGCTACATCCTATGCATCCTGAATCCTGTGTGCCTCTCTTTCTCCTCACAGCAGTTTATCTTGCTAAGGTTCAGCTGAGGTTATTGGCTGAGAAGTTTAGTGCAGAAGTCAGCATCTAATAACTTGCTAAGACTTAACTGGAAAACCAACCAAGGGATGCTTCTGTTTCTCTTGGCTTCCAGAGAAAAAAAGCATGCTGCTGTCTTGGAACTGCAACTTCTCTGTTTTAGTTGCATTTATATTCCTTGAAGACATGGTTAGAAAGACAGAATACTAGTCAGGCTCTAAGGGAAACTCTCCTTGTTTGCAGCTTTTTATGACCAAAGATACACAGAACCTTTTCCAGCTGCAAGCCAGCTGTGCAGTCTGCAAGATATTACAGGGCTTTTGCAGACATTTTCGTATTTCTACTGTGAAATGATAGCACATCTTACATACACTATCCATGGGGATACACATGCTTTTCTTAGGGATGCCAAGCCTCTGCAATGTCCTCCGCTTTCCCTCCTTGTCTGATAGTTGAAATCAAGTCTTCAGGGCTATAAGTTCAACTAATCACAACTGCCAAGCAAAGTTGCTACCAGTGTTGAAATAAAGATATCTCAAGTAAGACTTAAGACTGCAAAAGTAGCTGACAGTATGCTGCTTTTGGAACCATCTTCGTCCTCCTTCCTCTTCAATATTGAACATTTTCAGTCAGAGACAAAAGAAATCATCTGTGAGCATCCCTTGGAACCCATAGGGTAAGTCCAGCTGCCCATCCTGTGGGTATGCCCTGTTGGAGGTGGCCACATTGCCCACTAGTGCCTGAAGATGTGTGATGTATTTTGCCGATACAAATGGTGTCTGCTCAATGAACATTCCCTGACTTGAGGTTGTCTGATACACCTCCAGTCAAGGGAAGCCATCTGACTTGTGGTTCACTCCCTTCTTCTCTGAAGGCCCTTTGGGCATCACCTTCTTACCACTGAGGGAAGGAGATGGGTAAATCCAACAGCAACACTGATTCAGGCTCTCAGGCCCCCTCTGACCTCAGGAGCACAGTCTGCCTCTCTCACAGCACAAGAGCGCTCCTGTAAAAAATGGTATCTGGGAAGAGAATAGAGGAATTATGTTCTAATTAATAACACTAGTCATTTTCCATGGACTGTAGATTTGCCATCAGTAGAGAAGGTCCTGAAGCAAATGTAAACTTCCCAGGTCATAAAGTTAAGGAAATGTCTCCTTAAATTAGTTATAAGTGGTGCTGTGACAATACCATCAATGTAAAAATCAGAGAATATCAGATCGTATGGTGGCATGCTGTCCACCTTTAACTCAGCAGAATGGCCTCCACCATCGGAGAGTATGTCATAAATCATTCACAAACTTTCCAAACACTTTGATATGCATGCCTTCCTGATTTCATGGCTATATTTTCAGGCATGCTAGTCTGTTGCCATTTTTAATTTATATAGCTGTTCCTGGCCTTTTTTCTTTTGCTAAACTTCTTACCTTTGGCCATTAGGCCTTTAACAACCTTCTTCAGGAGGTTCCCGTTCTTATTCCTTTAGTAGTACCCTCAGATCCCAGAGTTAATCTCTGAGATAGTTCATTTCATTTGCAAGCACAATTGTCCCTTTTGTTTTTCTCTTCAGCTAGACCCTCACGCTTTCCACTCTGCTTTCCTTCTTGTGTCGTTATGTTTCCCCATGAGATCTTTCCCAGGAGCTTATTATTCCCACAAAATCAGTGTTTGGATGAAATCTGTCCCATCTGGATAGGCTTTTTTGTACCTCAAAATAACATTTGCACATTACAAAAGGAAAAGCTTCCTTCTTTTCCTTTTATATTAGCTCTCCAGTCATTAGTGAAGTCTCTTATCCTGTCCTCTCCCTCTTTTGCTCTGAATTAGTAGTATGTAATACTGCAGAGGTTACTTTTACAAAAGTCACTCTCAACCTTTGTCCTACCACTTACATTAGTTCCTCTAATTTCTTGTCTGTCTGTAGTCTGGATCTGATAACCTTGGGTCCTTAACATGTGGTGTGTTTTTTTTCCTCCTTGTTTCTTATTCTGTAACTTAGGAGTTATTACTGCTGTATTTGGTTTACTGGATCTTTTTTAAACTCTGAAACCCCTTTGTGTGGTCCTGGCAGGCTCCTTGCACAAAACGTCCACTACAGACATGACCAGAACATTTGGTAACCAGTGTTCACTCAGTCAGGGACTTAAGTTTACTACTTGCACTAGCTAGGACAAACAGATGATCAAAATGAGTTAGGGTTAGACAAGGATACACAGATAATAATAGAAGTTCCTTTTAATGCAAATAAGAATTATTGCATAGCATGCACTACTACAGAAATGCTGCTGTAGTTAAGCGATTAATCTATTCTAATATGAGGGGGTTACACACATTAGGAACATGGGGATTTTAAAATAGGTAATAAAAAAGAGGGCAAGCTCTTCAAGTCAAGCTCATATTCAGAGATACTAAACACCTTCTGTCTTCAGTTTAAGAATATTCTTTTTCAGGGTCCAGTAATGACCAGTTTCCCATATAGCCCAGCTGGGGGGAGAAACTGGTCATCACCTATTGAAAATCCCTTGTAATTTGCCAAGGTGACAGTCTCTGCTCACTGGGGAAAGATCTTCGTGGGGCTCTGGTCTCACTGGGTGTCTGATCTGGCATTATCACTTTGATATTCTTCCATGACACGAATACTAGCAAAAAGATTTGGAAGGGGCCATAAGCTAATACCCTCTCTTTCTGGCAGTGTCTGTTTGGGAAAATGCTAGGTCAGTACATCCTCCTCTCCTGGAGGGAGGCTTCCTGATCTGGACTGTATAGCTGAATCCTTATGTCTGATTTCTCATGGTAAGTTAATTATTATTGCCTGGACCTGTAAGTGAATGTTTTTTAATTATGGAGTGTTTCTTATGCTGAAAAATTGTTTCATTAAAGGTCTCTACTGCAGCTTTATGTGGCAAATCTCTTCACATTGTCAATAGGTGCTCTTTCACTCTACAAAGGCTCTGTATTGTCTTCCCACTCCCTTCAGACGGACACCTAATGCTTAGTTAATCCAGGAACAGAGTTTGAAAGTGAGAGCAGCAAAACTAAGGTAGGTTTGACAGTTATGGCCTCTATAACAGCTGCAGAGGGAATGAGGCATATCTAACTGACTGACTGTTATACATAAAAAAAATCTTCAGCCATCATATATTATTTGTCTGCAGTTCCACTCTCATTTTTCACTAGTAATTGTTAGTGTTATTTGACGTTCCATCTTCCAATTTGCTGTGGTAATGGACTCAAAGCTGACAAACAAAGTGATGAAATACTGCTTATCTCAGGTTTATTTCTTTTCTGAATAAAACCCTGGTGGACAAAAATGTCTTTTACAAGGAAACTACTCTCAGCATTGATGCATTTCATGATCATTCAGCATCTCAGCTTTTCAGAGTTGGTCCTATGGCCCAAGTTTTTTCTTCATTTCAGCAATATCAAATTTGCTGATTGGCATGCTATTTGGATGTATGCATTGCTCAACATCGTTGGAAGAGAGCTTTCTAATTTCCAGGTGTGAGAGACTGTTAGATGAGTTCACATCTGAAAAGTTGTGACTGTCAGAGGTACCTCAGGCTTTTATCTTTGTTTATTCATGCTAGTTTTTGGTACTGGGACTCATTTACAGGATACATTGGGCCCTGTGAGTGTTTGCACCTGGGTTAAGCCAAGAAGTTCCCCATGTTTCTGAATGAGGGTTATAGAGTTAGCAAGTTCAGAACTAATGATGAAGAGTCTGACTTTTCTGCTGCTTTATTCAGAGGCAGAGCATTCTGCCTGAAAGCTTGAGCAATATAGTACAAATACAACAAGATTCTGTAAGACCATATTTTTATGGGAAGTTTTCTGCGCTGTTATGAGTCAGAAGCTTCCTCCAGAAGAGATGTCAGAAAAATCTGACAAGATACAGTGTGTATTCATTTAGTTTTCTTATAATTAAGCTGCTCCAAATTAAAAATTATAGGTTTTTATTCTTTCTATATCTGTAATGTACCTAGTTGGCGTCTGTTCTGCCATAATACATCCACAATGGCTGAGTACTGAATAATGCAGCACATACAGTCTATATTGACATATCTTGAGCTTCACTTTTGCACCGTGTTTAGGCTACAAGAAGCTGAACAAGAAGCTTACAAACTTTCAATAAAAAGAGACAATTTAGCCGAAAAAAAAGGACCCTTCCAAACATTTTATTTTTTGTTTCTGAAATCAGTTTCTGAGGGATTTTTCAGGTTTTTGAATTTTTGTGAATTCCTGACCGCCGTCACATAGCCTGCATTGTGACTCCTTTGCTATATGGAGATCTGTGGAAATCTGTGGATTGTGAGAACACAGCCCAAACTTTGTCTCAAGCAGAGAAACTGTACTATGCTGTAACGAAATGGATTCCATGAGATGCAGAAAAAATGTGACTTATTCTACTTTGTCATCTTCCTCCTGGAATCTCTCTGAAGTATGTGCTAGTTTGTCATTATACAGACCAGAGAAATTCAAGAATTACAATCAGTTCTATGAGACTGAAGTAACTTCAGAAAAGTTGGACAAGGTAGCTGGAAAGAATTTATAACAAAAGAATTGTTTATCCCTTATAGCTGAAGAGATTAGCATTTTTCTCTAATACTCTGAATTTGTGCCTGATATGCCAGGGATAGAAGTGAAATAGAAACATTTTCATTCAGAGGATGACTGCATGTTTTTTGCTGCCTCTTGTTTGATTGCAAATTTTTTGAAGTGTTGAAAGTTAAGAACTGCACAGCGTTCAGGCACGAACCCAGTTCAGAGAGAGGTTTCTGGAGACATTTTCATTTTTTGGAAGATTAGCGTAGAACTTGCTCCCAGCATTTACAGCTGCTTTAACTCAATTTTAGTTGACACAATGTGTAAATTTACACCAGACAGTGTCTGCACTGGTAAAGCTTTAGAGATTTAATCTGCCTATTTTTATCCAGACAGAAATACGCAATGCAGATCTCTCCCCTTTTCAGTCAAATTATCATCTGGTGTCACTGACATATATAAAAATTGCTTTAATGTCAAAATGATTGACATTACATATTCTTAAAGTCTGTTTTGTTTATTCACTGTTACTTATAACTGTGTGTTGATTCTGACTACTCATTAAGGTGCCATTTATCCTCATCTTCATTAAACATATTCCAGAAACTCTCAAGAAATTCTCCTGCAACTGTACTTGAAAGTTCTATTTGGGCATCACCTATTGGCAAAAAACTGATGAGGCTGATGGGAATATTGGCTACACCAGTGCTGTAAATTCAACCATTTGCATTGCCAAAAGTGAGAAATGTTCGAAGCTGTTAGACATTCACTGATTAAATATTTCCTTAGGCCAGAAATTAAGTCTCTTCAGGCTCCCAGTCTCTTACCAATACAAAATCTTCACTGAAACTATGAGGAGGTTTTCTGCTTAAGGGATATTCTTCGTCTGGCAGCTCAGGGAGGAAGCAGCTGAGATAAACAGAGCCTGTCCTGGTGTTTCTGGTTAAAGTTCATTACAATTCTTACCCCAGGGTGGAGCAAGAGTGAAGGACTGAGGGCACAGGGGCAAGAAGCTGAATTCACCACTGGAGACAAGTCAAGTCCTGCATCTACACAGGAAAAGCTTCTGATTGAGTCAATACTGGCAACCATTTACAATGGAAAACTTACCCCTTCCTGTGGGATGGCAGAAATGAACTAAGAGGGCTACATGGGGAGTGGGCAGAAAAGGGATGCAGGGGCAGGAACATGCCAGAATTGTAAACTTCCACAAAAACCCGTATGAGACAGACTGAGAAAGTTGGGGCTGTTCAGCCTGGAGAAGGGAAGGCTGCATGGAGATCTCAGAGCAGTCTTCCAGTATATGAAGGGGGCTAAAAGGATGTATGAGAGGGACTCTTCATTAGGGACTGCAGTGATAGGACAAGGGGCAACTGGTTAAAAATTAAACAGGGGAAGTTCAGGTTAGATATAAGGAAGTTCGTCACTGTGAGGGTGGTGAGGCACTGGAATGGGTTGCCCAGAGAAGTGGTGAATGCTCCATCCCTGGGGTGTTCAAGGCCAGGTTGGACAGAGCCTTGGGTGATACGGTTTAGTGTGAGGTGTCCCGATCCATGTCAGGGGCTGGAACTGGTTGATTTTAAGATCCTTTCCAACCCAAACCATTCTATGATATGTAGATGTGTGGAAAAGGTGGGAGTTGGGCAAAAGACTGTGGGAAGCATAAAAAACAGATACTATAAGGAGTGCAAAGAGGACTTTTTTCAGGTTGCTAAGTTCCAAAAAAGGAAAAAAATCTAACAAACAAGAAAAGAAAAACTCCCAAACCAACAACAGAAATAATATAGGAGCAAAATATTTCAGCCACAATAAATGCTAAAAAGCACCTGGTCAACTGACATGGGCAAATGCTCAGAAAAAAAGATGAAAGGAATTTTACTTAGCTGTTTTCACCCCTAGGCAGGTGTCAAACACAGTCGCAGCCCTTTCGTTCTCCCTGAATGTAGAGCATTTGGGTTTAGCAATCCAATCTTCATGAGCTCTCACTTATTCTCAGCGATAGCTCTTCTCCTCTGGCTCTAAAGGCACTGTGACTATTGGAAACAAAATGCTGTTAGAAACTGAGGAGAGAAGCATTGCACCAGCTGCTGGGTCCCATTGCATGAAATAAGACTTAAAGGATGCTAAGAAAAAGTTAACTCTCCCCTAACTTTTCAAATCAACAGCTGAAAGCCGACTGTGTGCATTGTTATAATTTCTAAGTTTGGTCTTCAATTTTATCCACACAAGGAGCAATAAGTTTGGAGGTGCTGCAATCATTTGGTTTTCATATTTGTAGTATAAGACCCCTAATCTCTAACAAGAAAACATTATTTTGGAAGCAAAACTCTGAGTTGTTTTTTCTAGACTTAGGAATTTCTAGCACTTGCTATGTAGCTTTAATTAAGAGCAAGTAATGTCCACGAGTACTGCTTCACCTAAAATGGAAAGTTTAATTAATGGTTGGGAAGGAATCGAAGAGAAAATTTAAGGTTACAGCTTGCAGCAATTTACTGTGAATTATGCCTGCTCTTTCTCAGTTATAGACCTAAACTCCCCCACCTTGAATAAATTGGGATCAAGACTCTGAGTCAAGTGAAAGGATCGTCTCTATTACCCTTAGAAATCAGAATACAATAGAAGCAAAGTATTTGCTCTCATTTTCAGAAGAGAGTTCTTGGTTTTCTTACGCTTTAGCTGTAAAGTGCTTTCTCCCTATTTTAGCTGCTGGTGGTCAGATCCTGTCTTTTCTCAATTCCTGCAAAATTCCAGGTGTTTAAAGGTCATGATACAGTTCCCTAGAGACACCGACAGTCTTAAAATTAAATGTTTTCATTTTTCATCTTGTTTCTGCTGCCTTCAATCAAACTGGATTCATTGCCTTTTGCTGGGGTGCAGCCTGGGGAAAGTTAATTACAGACTCCAAAAAGAGAAGGAACAAAAATGGGAATGATGTAAAAATGATGAGGATTTTTTTAAAATTGTATGTCTCAGACCAAAAAGGAAAAGACCATAAGATATGGAAGGCCAGGAAGGCATAGTTTTGATCATAGGCTTATCTTGCTTTATTTTGGTGGGAAAATGAGCCTTTGTTCACTGTGACAAAAGCAAAAGACTTGGAGGGAAGCTTTTTTTCTTTTTTTTTAATTTAAAAATTATTTGATGAAAAAACAGAGAGTACCAAAGGACCAGAAATCTGTTTGATGAAGACTATTTCTGATTTAGTGTTTTTTTCACTTGCAGGGAAGGAATTTGTCTAATAAAGTTGGATCCAGTCCAAAACAAATAGGGGGGGATTCTTGTACTCATATCTAAGACCTATAATATTTCAGCTGCTCATGCCTAGTGAAAACTGGGGGACAGCTATCATGTATCTCATTATTATACATGCATAATTTACCTTAGGAAAGATAAGAATGGATGGAAGTAATTTTTACCTGCACACAGCAACAAAACCTCTTGCACCCACCCAGCTAATGCAATTTACAGAGTGATAATAGGATTTTGCTTCTTTGGGGAAGGAGGTGAGTCAGCAAGGCAGAAATGCTTGAGAGATGAAGTGATCCTTATTTCTAATCAGAAGAATTTAAACTCTCCAGACCTTAGCACAGAGCCAGCTGGAGAATTTGATGCTATCTGTGAAGAACATTAGAATAAGGGTATGAACTCAAAATGGGCACTGAGGAATCTTAAAACTGCCTTTCCACTGTGTGGTACTGGGTGTAGCTTTTCACATATAGCAGAGATATCTTAAGACTTCCCTGAATGTTCCTGCCTGATAATGGTAGTATCTGGAATGTTTGATAAAACTAATACTTTCCTGAATACAAGTTCTTCTGGCTGTGTCTGATCATGACTCCAGATGGAAGGGGAGGAAGGAAAATAGGTCTGTGTTAGACACCTGATATACTTTTGTGGACACACAGAACAGTTTAGATGGGAAGGGATCTCTGCAGGTCCTCTATTCTAACCTCTTCAAAGCAACACCAATTGCATGAAGCTGCTCAGTGGAAATCTAAGAGGTCATTTCTAATGGACAGAACTGCAAACACTACTGAAAGTTTGACTTGGTTTGTTTTACTGTATTAATGCAGCTCATTGGAATGGGCTTTATGAGATGCTGTTAGTAAGACAGACGTTCACCATTTAGATATTTTGGGCCTGGATGAGTTCTCCCAAAATTCCTGTAGAGAACTTGAATCAAAGCCTTTGATTTGTCCGTGTGGCAACAGAGGTGTATCAGAAAGGTACCAGCACAACCTTCATTTTCGTGGCAAGGCAAAGGGACACATGCTGGGGAGGGACTCTTCATTAGGGACTGTAGTGATAGGACAAGGAGTAATGAGTTTAAACTTAAACAGAGGAAGTTTAGATTGGATATGAGGAAGAAATTCTTTAATGTAAGGGTGGTGAGGCACTGGAATGGGTTGCCCAGGGAAGTTGTGAATGCTCCATCCCTGGCAGTATTCAAGGTCAGGTTGGACATAGCCTTGGGTGATATGATTTAGTGTGAGGTGTCCCTGCCCATGGCAGGGGAGTTGGAACTAGATGATCTTAAGGTCTTTTCCAACCCTAACTATTCTTTGATTCTATGATTCTATGTTTGTTTTTCGTAGACACCAGCTTTTCTTAGACTGCATGGTTTAATCAGGTTAAATGTACAGCATGAACACTACATTTAGGGACTTTGATTTCTGTTTTCCCAGGAAATTCCAAATACAGAAAAAAGAAAGCTAAATACATGGAGGACTGTAGTCCTCAGTTTTAGAAATTTGCTTTTAGGTTGGCTTAAATTCCTGTATTAGGGAAGGATGGGAGTGATGCTTCTCATGTCATTGAATCAATTTGCCTAGCTTCAAAGAAATTACAAGTACAGTGCTTAAAACCATAATTTTAATACCTGTTTTACCCGTACATGCTTGCAGAACATGTAAGAACGATCTGAGAGCAGGTGTAAAAGCCTGAGCACACATCCATGGTTGTAATAGAGAAGAGATGCAACTTGGTACAACCAAAGTAAGAAAGAGACAGGCCTGCAGGCTTTCAGTCCTTACATCTGAATGGATATTGAAATACAGCCCTCGAACCCTGTTTTATTCAGTAGAGGACATCCAAGATCTGTTATAGCTGTAAGTACTCTGAATCAAAGCAGTTTGTGCAATCACACCTAGCATTGACTCACCTCTCTGTGCTTTACCTCCCTGGTGTTAGCCACTGTGGAGTAGGAAGATATCAATCTTTGTTTAACAGACACTGCTCACAAATATTGTCTGTCTTCATGGTCAATGTACAGAGTCCTCCTGGTCCTGAATGCTTGGCAGCATGAGCTGCTGGAAGGCACATTTCTCTTTACGGCTAGATTCCCGATTTATCACTCGGATCTCAGGGACCTTTCTGAAGAGGAGAGCTTGGTGGCCTGCATAGTCAATGAGACTTTCACAGCTAAGCACCAGTATATTGACTTCCAGACCTGAATGACCGATGCAAATGAATATTTTGTGTGTAGGAACTCCAGAACATCAACTGATGTAATTCTGCTATTTTTAGTTATTTATTAATTTTTAACAGGGTACAGAAAATCACGAGCAGAATTGCTACTTACCGAAAAACATTTGACTTTTTTGCAAATGCATCCTTTAGCTTCCTTAGAAGAATTTAAAAGTATTTTCTGGGAAAGATGCTGTCTTAAGCACACCTCTTTTGTATGCTTTTGTTTAGCGAGTTCCGAGAGAGAAAGTTAATTAAATTTCCTTAAAAAGATTCTTCCACTTGCATGCACGCTTTGATTCAGTAATTCAGTCAGTGAGCAAATGTAAGAAGAACAGTAGTCTTTATAGAGATTTGAACAATATATGGTAAATCTCTAATTTATTTAACAAAAAAGGTTATAGTTCTCATTCTTGTGTCACCCTTACTTTCTGCATTGTAGCTCCAGTGCGCAGGATGAATCATTTTATTCTTTAAATAATTGCATGATGATTTATCCCTCAAAATATCTGTTGTCTCCATAAAGCAGAATTGAGTCAAACAGGAGCCCAAGCCTCCTGTGACTCTACCAGAAATGTGGCACTAATTTGCCACCATTTGCACTCACTGCTAAGGACCTTTCTATTGACTGTACAAGGAAGCCCATGCCATTCTCATGCAGCTATAGTCATGGATATATTAGGATATAGCTAATGGAAAAGCAGAGAAGGCAGACATCAGGACACCTGCAGGGCATTACTCATGCTCTGCATGGGCCAAAGATGGGAGAATGTGGAAGGTAGAGGTGTTGGTTGCCACAGACATGCTTTTGGTCTCTCTGTATTCCTCTCCGTTTCCATTTTATTTTGCATCTGTCCCTGCACTGCCTTTCTACATAAACGTCTGTATATATATGTCAGAAACCTCTTAAAGGTTAAAGCAGTTTTGGTGCATTTATTCCACCTGTCAGTGCTACTTGAGGTGTAAGCTTTGCTGCCTCCAGGCCCTGAATCATTCTCCCTCCAAATAATTCAGGGAGCAAATGGACTCAATGTACCTGAGCAGGGGATTACACAAAAGTCTTTGACAAAAAGACTTTGAAACAGTCAACCAAAAAAACAGAACCAAGGACTCCCCTATAAGCAGGAAAGCACCGTAACTCCATATAAATCATAATTACTATTCACTTACTCAATTTTACCTCCTGCTTTGACACTGCAACCTTTTAAAGGTCTGATTTAGTTGCTGGAAAGCAAACATTAGAGAAGTTATTTCACAACATCAGAGTAGAAATACCTAAAGGCAGTCTTATGAGCCTAACAGGAAACCACAATTGGAGGTACTGTGTAAGACTGTTAAGAGTATATTTCTGCGAGGAGCATTTTGAGGAATATTTAGCAAGTGTGACAACTGTTGTTCTTACTGTAATAACACTGACAACTTGGACTAAATGCCGTAAGAGTGTTACTCTGTCCTTAAGAGTCTTCCATGAGCCTGCAAGACCATTTTTATTATTTTTGCCATGAAACAGTCTAATGAAATCAATGACATAACTATCCCATAATTTTCTGTGGGACTTTAGTCTTCATTAAAAACATATAACAAGATTAATTACAGAGTGGTGAGTATTTAATATGTTGCTGCTTACTTCACCTGCAATGCCAAGGCCTGGGACTCTACTAGTCAACTAAATTGCATACACAAATCTGTGGGAGTTTCTTGATGGATTCATTAGAGCTTAAGAGTAGTTGCTTATTGTTTGATTAGGCTTTTCTTTCTTTTCTGAACTTCAGCAGATTCAAATTCCATGCCCACAAGGAATTGTTGTTAGTCCAAAGGAGCTGTGACCCTTGGATGTTGGGGACAGAGAAGAGCAGGGACTCAGTTCCCACACAGGTGTGAATCTGCAGTATTTATAGATATGCCATTCACTTACTCCACTTAACACTAAAGAAATAAATTACAGAATGTGGTCCATGAACATCAAAATTAATTGGTCTATAAAAAAATCACCTTGACCTAGTACAAATAACTAAGGTAGGGAATGTCCCACGCTCTGTTTTGGGTGGCAGAAACTCCAGTTGTCAAAATTTTACATGTTGCATACTCAGTGTGGGGCTATGCAGGTCACTCATGATGCATTTTAAATAGACAACTTACATACTGCTGCCTCTGCTTAGTCACCTACCTCTCCCCATTAGCTTTTTGCATGCTAACTTTGGTCAAAATGCGGATAAAAACCTTCACTAGTTAAGAGTCTCCAACAGGAAGCATGAATTCCCCTTTTCATTGTGACTGAAGGTGTAACTGGCGAGCATTTGGGCTGTATTATACGTGAAGCCTGATGATCAGCGCTAGAATTGACCTCCAGCAAGGACATAGCATGGGAGTGAAGAAACAAAGTGTCAGTCCAACTTTATTTTCAGCTCAAAGTCCTTGGGAGCCATTGCTCTGTCCCTTCTCACTTCTCCTCCAACAAAATCACGGGACTGACTTTTCATATATCAGCTCCTTAATCCTAGAGGCATATAATCATGATCCATTTAGGTTAGAAAAGACATTTAAGATCTGCCAAGTCCACAACTAAACCAAGCAGCTTTCCAGATACTCTTCCTCAAGCCTGTAGAGACGCACGGCGTTGTCGTGACCCAAGTGTAGGACTCAGCGCTGAGCCTTGTTGAACCTCATACATTTGGCCTCAGACCATCAATCCAACATCTGGTGTTTCCATGGTTTCTAACACATCAGTAACCACATATTTTAATATGCAAGTAAGAAATGAGAAGCTGATCCTGGCTGATTTTGGGCTTTCTTAACTTTGCATTTTCAGCTTTTCCTGCCTAAGGTCTAGAAACTTTCTCTTTTTAACAAGGAAAAAACCAAAAATCTCATTTAATTACAGGGTTCTGGGAGCTGGAGAATACTGCATACTGTTACACTGGTGACATAAGAAGAAAAGTGGGCAACTGATCTCCTACCAGTGTAGTGTTACTCTCAACCTTCCTCAGCTCCGGGCAACAAAACTCAGCTGCACTAAGCCTGAAACCTTGCACCTGGGGCTTGCTTTGGCTGTATGTGTCAGAAGGGCTCTATCTTCCACCTGCAATCAGGGAAAGCATCAGCTGTGGCATGGTACCCACCTGAAGAGAAGGTCACTGCCTTCCCACATTCATTTACACAGCTGCTGAGGGCCAGTGACAGCATTACCTGGGGGCAGAAGGTTGTATGCATGGAAAGTTTTTAATTATAAACCTTGTTGTGGGTTAACCTCAATAAGCAGCTTAGCACCACACTGCTGCTCACTGTCTCCCCCCAAACTTGGCTCCCAGTGGAAAAGGGATGAGAAAAGGAAAAGAGAATGAGAAAACTTGTGAGTCAAGATAAAAAATGAAAATCCAGCACCTAATAAACGGAAGAGAAATGGAAAGAACACATGCAAATCAAAAACAAGTGATGCAAAAGCAATCACTCACCACCTCCCATGGGTAGCATAATGCCCAGCCAGCTCCTGAGCAAAAGGTGTGTAACCTCCCTAAAGCTCTTTGTCTCCGTTTCTATTGCAGAGCACGACATATATGCAGCATAGAATATCTCTTCAACCAGTCTGCATCATCTGCCTTGTTGTGCTCCCTTCCAACCTATTGTGCATTCCCCATCTATTTACTGTGGTGGGAGTAGAGTATGAAATAAAGTAGGCCCTGATGCTATGCACACACTGTTCAGCAATAAGTAAAACATTGGCATATGTTACCAGCATTGTTTTGGTCACAAATCTAAAACACCACACCGTATGAACTGCTATGAAGAAAACTAACTTCATCCCAGTTAGACCAAGTACAACCCCCATCTTTGAGAAGGTTAATCCAGGACTACTGTTAGGAAATGTTATCAATAATTTCAGCAGAATTTAGTACCTGCTCATTACCCTTTTTCATTCCTATAGTTTCTCTGAGCTGCAGGAAAGAATTTGAATAAAAGAAAGCCAAAGTAAACTCTGATTCTCCTGGGACAAAATGTTCCTGCTGGTTTCCTACTGTTTTACTTCAAAGCAAGAGTTTTGGGAACAGCTACAGCCCTGAGTATTATGAAACATGAGTACATCTAATGTTATTCAGCATAAAGTATTTCAAGAGAAAGTAATCCAGGAATATCAGTCCCTGTCGTGCCGCGAGAGGGGAGTCAGACGGGTGCTCAGGGCAATACACCACTCTCTGAACAAGTTGCAGGAAGGCATAGGAGTGAGTGTGTCACTCCTGGCTCTGCTTGCTGGCATGATTAAACATGAGGGAGCACTGATATTGTTTGGTGCTGTCGGATCATATTCCCCTGGAATTCCAGAATTTAGTGATGAGTGATGCTTCAGTTTGGAGTGGCACTGTGTTTCTTGCTGCTTGCCAAGTGGAGCACTGCATTTGCAGAGTCTTGTCTTGACTGCCTGATATGTGAGCTGATGGGTTATGTGTTGGTCATTCTTCAGTTGACGGGGTTTTTATCAGAGAACCATTTCCTAGGATCTTCACTTGAGCTGCGGTTGAAGGGTTTTAAAGGACAGAGGTGAGGTAGAGGAAAAATGTGAATATTTCCCAGAAGCAGTGTTTTGGATTTTATAGATGTATGTTTGAGCACATATGTGTTTATAAGCTGTATACTGTTATGACGTGGGTGATACTGCATAGACAGTAGTGTGTAGTGACTGGGAGATGTGTCCCCTATAGTACTGCAATCTTGGGAGCTGCCCATGGATCCATCAGAGAATTGACTGATGGTAGATTTGATGTGTTTTTGCACATGATCCAAGCTCATAACCTTCTCACTTGCAGCTGCTTGGCCCTCTCAGATGCCCTTGTTCACCATCCTCTTCAGATGGTATTATGTGGCAGAGAATGGGCATTCTCCTTGGCTCAAAGTATTACCTGCTTTAATAGAATAAGGGCTGAAATGGGGCCTTGCAAAGTCATTTGTGAGTTCATCCTGTGGGAAGGGAGAATTTTCATACCAGTCATGGTTTAAAAAGCATTTGGTTTTGCTTTTTATTATCAGTATATTGTGTTATGGGAGATTTGCAATTAGCATTGACTGCGGGGACAATACTTACCATGAACATTGCACAAACTAACGACCCATGATAAAAACACCACAGATATTTCTCTGCATGACATCCTTTAAAACTCATTGTAGCAGTATTGACATTTAAAAATAGTAACTATACAGCAAAGAAGCTTGGGTGTTAGATGATATTTAAAAAAGGAGCAAACCCAGCTGAGGAAACCGAATTCCTCATGTCTGTCAGGAGGCTGCAGTAACTGCATTTACAGATGCCTGTGACCTCCTCTGTTCTTCACAGGCTAAGAAATACACAGCTAGAGACACTCATCAAAAATGGCTCTTCAAGGATCTGCTTCTGCTAGCAAAGAGAGATGGTATACACTGCTTTTCTTAAATGAAAAGGCTTTTCCATATATATGCAATAATAGATTGCTAAATTCTAAAAAGCATAGGCAATATTTATGGTACTTGAAAGTGTTTTTTTTTAGTAAAGATCTCCAGGATTAATAAATCCTTCAAGGACTATCATGGCAAGATTTCTGTTACAACACAGGTAGCACGTGAGATGCCAGAAGCAGATGTTGTGAAAGTTGCAGAGAAGAACTGTTGTTTAGTAGAGAAGGTAGAAAAAGACAGTGATGAGAATAAACAGAAATAAATTTGTCTCATCAAGCATTTGCCAAAAGCCTAATTTTTGTGGTGTGGACCAAAATTGCTGCTGACATTTTCTGTAACGAAGTTTGTTCTGATTTGCTCAAAGTCACCATCTGCACTCTGACTCATCCACTTTATTGCCAAACTGGGTGTATAAGACAGACCTCCACTTCTGCAGGACCCTGGCATCCTTCTGCAAAATGCTGTTTCTAGGAAGGGCTTGGGCAGATGAATGCATACAAATCTGGGACTATCCTCTTACCACTGTAAAAACAAAGGCCCGACTGAGAAAAATCAGCTTTGTGTTCAGGTCTTTTCCTCTGGCTTTATTGTCCCTAACATTAAGTGTTGTTTAAACCATGAACTTGTGAATGCTCCATCCCTGGCGGTGTTCAAGGCCAAGCTGGACAGAGCCTTGGGTGACATGTTTTAGTGGGAGGTGTCTCTGCCAATGGCAGGAGGGGTGGAACTAGATGATCTTAAGGTCCTTTCCAACCCTAACGATTCTATGATCCTATGATTCTATAACAAATTGGTTCTGAATGGTTAAAACAGTGGGGTTTGCTCTCTTTGTGCTTTTCTGTCTGGATCAATAGGAGATGTAGGTTGGCATAGTTACATTGAAATTGGAGGAAATATCTCAATTTCTACCAAATGAGGAGAATCTGGGGTTTTAAACACATATTCAGAATAAAATAGTCCTGTACAGAGAGTAGCTGTGGGTAATGAGGCGAGGATTGCAGCTAGAAATTTCAGAAGTGTATTTATGAGTTTTAGAGCCACATTTCTCATTGCTACCAAAATAAGATCTGTCAATTGATAATACAATTATCCTCTATTTCAGGAGAATTAGCAAGTCACAGTGCATGTAGCAAGTGCTGTATTGGTGCTTTGTGAAGTTGAAAAAGGAAAACATATTTGGCACATGTAGTGATTCAAATGGTGTGTTGCATTCATCTTTTGAAAGGATTCTGTTACTTGCCCTTCTCTACAATCGTTGTCCCATCAATGTGAATAATTTGTTTTGCTCTGGAAAATTTCAGCCACTGCTAGGATTGACTAAGAGGAACTGTTGTTTCAGCAATAATCTCTGTTGATGTGCTATGTATTAAGCAATAAGTGGTTGCTGAAATTGATTAATTGTTGAAGTGGAGATGAGATTTTAAGGTAATTTCAAATTCTGATCATTGCACTCACATTTTTATTGGATATCCCCTTGTTGTGGTGTTATGCTATAAGCAAACAGAACTTCCTTTTTTTTTAGTCAGGCTTCTTGGCGTCATACATTACTTCCAAAACATTTGGGATATTTGAAAATCCCTGATAAAAGCAGCAATATTTCTAAGACTTCACTGAAAGGAAGGAGAAAAAGATGCCCTTGTCTTTTAAAATATATTTGTCTGCAGCTTCCTGTGTGACCGCAGACTCTTTTTTTTTTTCCCACTTTGCGATGTATAGGACAAGGAGAATAGCCAGAGCAGGACAGACCCAAGGTTGATGAAGGCCAGTCTGCAGCTGGCAGCAGACAGCACCAGCTGCTTCAAAGGAAGAGACAAGAAGCTTCACAGCTAGTGGCAATTTGAAAATTAACCTTTAAAAAATTTTCTCCCAGCTCCCATGGGTACAAAATTCATTTACACCTGGAGGCAGGGACATTTGCAGGGCTTCCTCTTCTCCTTTATTTCTTCTTTTTCCTTTCTTTTTCCTTTTTTCTTGTGGATTTTCTACTATAATTGTGACCATTTTTAATACTTTTACAAAATTTTGGCCTTTCTGATTCCTGTGAAGCTCTTGACTTTGATGATATATCATGTCAAAGATAGGAGAATTGAAATTGGTGTGAAACACTATGTCCTCATATCAATACAAAATATGTCACTTTCCAGTCTCAGCAAGTCTATGATGTTTCTAAGAGTTTATGTTACCTGTGTGTGGTTAGTCACAAGCTTTAGGCCACAGTGGCTTGTTGCCTTATTGCTGTTATCCCTTTCCACTTTTTACCTCTTTTGTCCTTGGAATGCAAGTTCTTTATAGCTTTCATACAGCAGTCAGTTCACTGTGGACATCAGCTAACTGCAAGAGAGAAGTATGCATTAATGTCTAGTTTAAGTTGCTTCTAGAGGAACTGAATGCATTCTGGACATTATTTGACTAAGTTTAAGTACAACAACAAAAGAACATGAGCAAAATTAATGCCTCTGTCCATAAAATGTATTACCATGTCACTTGCTAGCAGTGTTCTATAACAAGGTACAAGGTCTGCCCGTCCACCAGAGACCTGAGTTACTTGGAGGAGTTGAAAGGTTGAGGTATTTTTGATGGCCATGTGTCTTGCCTCAGGCCTCTGCTTTCCACATTTGCCAAGGTTTCTTATATATTACAATGAATAATCATGAAAATGATGGCAGATTTGATTGTATGAGAGTGTTTTATGTTGACAGAGTCCTTCCACTGAGTCTCCTGGAGCTGCTCCGATTTGCACTATGTAAGGTGAGAATGGGGCACACAGAAGTGCTGTGCTGATTAGAGACCATGAACATCTTCCCTGCTTTCCCTTAAAGCTGATCTCTGAACTTGCTAAATTTGAAGACTTCAAGGCTTTGAAGAACCACAAAACTTGACACTGATCTCTGCTTTCACCCAAAGCCCTTCTGATGAATTTGAGTTAAAAGCAATAGGCTTCACATTAAGACAGACTCTGTTTTGTCTTTATTTCTTTGTAGAGATTAGGTAGGTTTGCAGCAAAGTCTGCATAGAAAAGCATGGGGTTTTTTTACTTTCGTTTAAATCCTGATCAGCAGGAGTGGAGTTGAAAAGACGTACTGAGAGAGAAGAAAAAAGACTAGCTCAGCACTAAGTAATTTTACTGTTCTAATTTGCTATTTCTCTTTGCAAAGAGATACATTTTGATTGTAGCATGGTGCTTTCCTGGGAAGGCTTTTTATGAGAACACTAGAGAGGATGAAGCGAGATATAGGTGATAAAGGCTAATCTTTAAATCTGATGGAAACTTCAGTTTATATAATGTGGCCATTATAAACTCAATGCTCAACTCTCTGTGCTTCTGAAAAGATGTTTTAACACCACTATAGGTCTAAAAGAAACCTGGATCCTAAAGCAGCTTCTTTTACTCAGGGACACCTCATAGCAACTTCTAAAGCATAGCTTGTCACTGTGTTTAGTTTTGCTGCAGTCTGAATAGTCAGGTGAATGCAGCACAGGTATGGATGCACAATAAACATGTCTGTGTGCATGGAGAGCAGGGGTACAGGTATTTGTCTGATCGCACTTGTGAATTTGTGTGTGAAATTAGTCCAGTCAGGAAAGCTATGCTCTAGCTGATCTTCAGTGCCAGCTGTCTGGCTATCTTAAAATTCCAGGTAAACCAGTGTTAGCCTTTTCAATGCATCTAATTTAATGCAAGTTGGAGTAGGGGCATGGTCCTGTACAAAGGAAGTGACTGAGACTACTTTCATTTGCTGTCTGTCAGTAGCATGGAAGAGATTTATACCAGCTGAAATCAGACTGGATGACACTGTTATCAGAAACATGACATTTCTGGTTTCCAAAAGAGGTGGGTTTTTTTTGTGTTTGTGTCATAGTTGCCTGTTTTCAGAGTGCTATTTGTCAAAAAACAGCCATTTCAGTGCCGGTTTATCAATTCTTCATGGATTTGTGCTAATCAGTTTTTGTCAGAAAAGAACATATTTCTTTTCAGCCCAGGCAAATAATTTGATTGGGAAAAAAAAAAAATCATTCCATTGCCATAGTTTATCTGCATGATATTTATCATCAACACACAGCATTGGTATCTCAGGAGATCTCAAATGCATAACTTGTGATAAGAAGAAAATATGAGAGGTAATTCTTCTTATTTACCTTTAATTTTTTTCATATTCTTTCTATTCCCTGATCAGGGCAGTAACCTTTCTCTGCACACACCTGTGCGCCTTTGAGTATGCTGATCTGGTTGGAGGTACCTGTGCTAGAAGCACTTTCTGTTCAAGCAGAGACTTGTGGAAAGCTTGGGCACTGGTCAGCACTTCCAGCACATCAGCAAAATAAGAATTACACATGGTAGCACAGGGAAGCATAACTGAGGCCAAGGAGAGGGGAAATATTTTGCTGGGTATCATGAGCATTTTCAGGCTCTTGTATGATGACACAGTTCTACTCTGCGTGTCCACCCTGGAACGCTTCATACAATGGGTGCAATTTCAGATGAATCAGATAGTGGGATTGGTACCATAACTTCACAGAAGTGTGTCCAGTAGATTTTGCTAGGCCCATTGGTATTTTAAAGAAGCAAGTAGTGCTTTCAGGGAGGGGAAATTATGTAGAGGTTTTGATTGGGAAAATTCCTACATCCCAGGCCACTTCAATTTCTCTTTTTCCTCTCTAGTTTATACTGTTAAAATCTTGCACAGTACTCTATCGGGCTCCTTGGCAAAGCCTTCTCATATGTGGTTATCTGACTCTGCTTCATTTTTATGCCCATATGATTGGATTATTGAATTGAATGGTTGACTAAAAGCCATTCAGGGAGACTGTCAGCAGTAGAATATCACGTTACTGAGGAGAACAGAAATTCGGCTCCTGTGCATTTTGATGCTACTTGCTCAACTAAACAGAAAAAACCTGAGATATTTCCCAAGAGGAGACGCTTTTTCACTCAGATATGGTCATGCTATCAACAGGCAACTGGCCACTGCTAAAATAATGCCCTCAACATCAGATAAACTCACATAAAACATGAGTTAAGGAGGTGTGAAGCAGCTGGAATATGGCATAGCTCAATCAAGTTTATACCCCTGGTCCTAGCCTGGCTGTGCTGATGGAAGGCAATGTCAGCTTAACCATAAAGGGAACATGGTGGCATTCAAGGCCAGGTTGGACAGAGCCTTGGATAACATGGTTTATTGGAGGGTGTCCCTGCCCATGGGAGAGGGGTTGGAACTAGAGAACTTGAGGTCCTTTCCAACCCTAACGATTCTATGGTTCTATGACTCTATGTGACCTATGCTCCAAAAGGTGATTGCATAGAAACTAAAATATTTTGTAGTCAGTCACGGCTTTCTACTTTTCTGAGCTGAATCAAGAGCCATAAAGCTTAACTGGAGCATTTCATGGATATTTCAAAATCCTTGGTCAATTTTAATATTATTTATTGGAGAAAAAATTCTTAAATTCATGACTGGAGGAAAAGCAGTTTCACTTTTTAAAGAGAGGGACCCACCCACTATCCAGAAAGCAGCAGAACACATTAAACTGACATCAATTTTGTCAACAGTATTCTCTTCATATATTTAAACCATCAATCAGACACATTTGTATTGTGAGAACAGCATGTACAAGACATTAAATAACACCATCTGAAAGGAATAGATAGAGAGGTGGGGAGACCAGTAACAACTTCATTCCTTTGTTTGGTGCAAGACCAGTTTATTGTATTGACAAAAACATGAAGAAGCAGGCTGCAGGGTGGTGAAAGGGTAGTCAGACAGATATTAGAATAGGTAACTAGGAATACTAATACAAGGTTAACAGAGAAACCCTTATAACATGAGCATCTTGCACTGCAAAATATTCTCCCCTAGCACAAGAAGGAACAGTTAGCTTATTAAATGAGCAATTTAGAATGATCAGAATAAATGTTGGAAAATATACTGGAGGAAATAACCTTGGAGTAAGACTACTAGATATTGCTCTTCATTGTCTGTGATTATCTGCATTCATATTTTTTTAATCATAATCAAAAAGTGGAAGTGAGTTAAATGGAGGTTGTGCCTTTCAATTGCTCAGCCACATAAACTGGAAGAATGAGGCTTGATTTCTTAATGACATTACTTAAGCGGAAAGCACTGACCTTTTCTTTAAAAAAGGAGAGTAAGAGACACATTTATAAACTGATAAGGCAAGGAATTGCCAGCATGTGAGTTTAAACTCAGGTAAGAAGACCAAACATTAAATTCTAGTGCTATGACAGGAAGACCTTTCAGACACTTCCAGTAACAATGTATACTCAGTTGGGGGGG
>JAOEHY010018489.1:0-11274 GCA_025447955.1 Psilopsiagon aurifrons
GGAGCAGAGGGAAGAAAAAGGGGGAAGTGAGTGAACAAACTGCGTGGCTGATTTATGGCTTAAACCACGACAAGCTGCTATCCCTTCTTCTACAACTAAGCGTATGCAGATTATAGGACTTTCTTTTACCTACATATGGAGGAAGCTCTCTTTAAAAGTCCTAATATGAAAACCTGTTTTTAATCAGGTGGAACTGGGTTAATGGAAAGTCACTTTCCCAGCAGTGATTAATTTACTATTACACCAAAGTAATCTCTACCATGTACAGCAAATTGGAAAGCTGGAAAATGCACCTGTTGATACTAACCCAAAGGAACATTAACAGCTCCCAGAGAGATGTTGAGAAGGGTTTCTTCACAAACAAAACCAAGTAAGTATTGAAGGTCATTTTGCAGTCTGGTAGGGGAATGGATTTATACTGGTAACGTGTACACAGGCCCAATCAGAGTGAAAACAGCGGTTATGCAAAAAAGTTAACAAAATAGACACCTTAGAGGGATAAAAATTGCAGTGTTACAGCACCTACCCATGTGAAAACAGAGCATAATCCAAATTAATTATTTTAGCATACAATAAAGGCAGTGTGCTTTGCCTATAATACATCTTTAAAATAGGTTAATTGGCCGGTACTAGCAGCACATCATTATTCTGTGCAAGCTAAGCCCACAAGTACATACAGTTTGTAGATATGACAAACAATTTGACTTCTGCAATATCTTTAGTCAGAGGATTTCCAAGTACATTACAAGCAAATAATGTCTTTAGTTAGTTCAAAATACCACTGTGAACAAAGCTATTACTTTTCCTCATTTGACAGCTGTAGAAATTATTTGGGTATATCTCACCTTTTTGTATGAGCCACCACCCACCACTTGCACCCTCTGTGTGGGCTCCCTGAACAGTAGCCAACTGTGCCCTCCTGCTCCAGTTCTAGTCAGTAGTCTGGATTTGGATGTAGTTCTCATATAACTCAGTCCAATGCTTTCATCATTATGCTCTTTTTACCAGATGATAAATTCTAGAATTCAGAGGACTGTTTAATGTGGACTGACTGGTACATGAACAGAATGCAATGTTATAGTCACCATTACTAGGTAATCAGATAAATGTCATAATTATCAGGCATCAGCAGGGCTGCTATAATTATGCACCTTAGTCAAGACATACAGCAGAATCTAAAATTTTGGCTCTCAGTTTGAAGAATGATGCAGAATACTGTACATGATTCGTTAGCAATCATATAAATTACACTCAACTACATCTGAACACTAGTCAGCTTCAAATTTGCTCCCTGGGAACAAAACTTTGAGAAAATATTTACTTTGCAAACACAGTTAATTTACAATGTCAGACAAGGTGACTCTTTAACATCACAGCAAACACTGGAAATTCCAGTATAATAGCAGCACCTCATTAAACATGAAATTTAGTCTTCATGCACAGGCATGTTTTGGGGTTGCCAGCAGTAGCAAAAAAAATGTTCCAATATCTGAAGAGCTCAGTGAGTAGCCTTAGAGATGCAGGGATGTAAAATGGAGAGCATCAGGCCTTGAGAAGTGTTGTCAAGATAGCCATGAAGCTGAGAAAGACAACAGGATGTGGAAGAGAGAAATATTTTACTGAGAAGCTCAGATCCAATGGAACCCTTATGCCATTCATGAATGAAAAGACAGACGTGTTTTTTTCAGACCATGACTTTGTTTTGATGGCCTTACGTTGATGTTGACAGCATAGGAATTCTAGGTTATTTCATTAAATATTTATACAATATAAATGAATGCATAATATATAGTATAAAGGCAATCTTTTCAGACCTTAGAAAATCCGGAAAGTAACAGAGATAAAAATTATGACATCATGAGTAGCTTCAATTTGCACTGTTTTAGAGACTCTAACTTTTCCATTTCAGAAAATGGAAAATTTTGCTACTTATGGTTAAATAGCATAATGACACAATGTTCTACCAGGATCAAGATATAGCTGTCAACCTCAGCCTAAACAGGAACATTCTGATATGAATGCCCTTTTCCCAAGGTTTCACTCATCCCCCATAGCAATCCCACCCCCACAGGAACATGATATCAAATTCAGCTCTTCAGAACACTGCAGTGTGCCAGGGTGAATAAGGATAAACCACAATTTTACCCACAAATAGTTAGAAAAAGATAGTCTTGCAAAATGTATATATAGGTTGAACCCTTGAGTTAGTATTCAGAGCCTGTCTGAGCCTGCAAAACATGTCCATCCTCCCCCACAAAAATGCAACCTATTCTTGTCCACAGAGCAAAGATCCAGCCTATACACTTAGAGAAATAACCCGGAAGATTATTTTAGGTTAACTGCCAATGTAACTGGTTCCTGGCTGAAGAGCTCATGTGCATTCATTTGTACATATTTATGCATAAGTTACTTATTGGCCTGTTCCCCTGCTCTCCAGCCATCTGTAAGAAAAACACAGTAACAGAAATAGCCTACTGTGCATTGGCTTACATTTTCAAGCGCTGTTTTGACAGGGCAGTCAACCAAACCTGCTTTTTCAGGAAAAGCGGAGATTCTCACTTATTTTCCTAGAACCCTGCCATGCAGAGAAAACCAAAGGGAATCCCCTGCAGCACAAGAGTCCAAGTGCACAGAATAAAGTCTACAATCATTAAAGGGTTCATTCTGCATTAAATATTAACCAGCTATTGTGTTGCTTATATAACATACCAGATAAAAATTATTTCCTAGAAAAAGTTAAGGCTGACTATATATAGACTGTCACTGTAGGTGTTTTCTTGCATGAAATCTTCCTGGTTAATGGTTTCATTTCCAGTTAGGCGTATTTCAAGTAGTGCAACATCATAGGATACTTTTTCATCATTCTTGAGAGTGGTCTCTTTCATACTGCTTTGGACTTTGTTTTTGAGAAAGTTATTCAGACACCAGAGCTGCATATGCTCCATACACTGATCTCTATTGTCTGCACTGTTATTGTTATTCATTTACATTTTTCAGTCTTTAATAAAAGTGTTGCATTCAGAAAGAAGACATTAGAAGCATTTTCTTTCCTTAAAAGCTTGCTTTGCTTTTCATATTGCTTTTTCTCTCCTTGTTTTGCATTTTATTACTAAAGTTGTTGTTGTTTTTTGTTTGTTTGATTTTTTTTTTAATCTGCTGTGAAACTCTGTTAAACATGTTAAGTACCTTTTTATCTCATGAAAGCCAGCTTTCTAGTTTACCCAAGGTGATAATGAATCTACATTAGAGTTTACCAGGATGTAAAACTTGAAAATACTATTTTTGGATCTTTAGATTAGTGCAGAGCTACCAAAGGAAAAGCGATTAGGGGTTTTAACAGTTAATTCAAGAAATAATGTTACACTTCAGTTGCCTGGGATATTTAGTAGCAACACTGCTCTGTATGGTCAAGTCTAGTAGGCACAGGCACTTTTAACCTTTTTTCGTTTTCTGAACAGTGTAACAGCAAAAGAAATTGAGAGCATGAAGAAGAAACCATAAGAGCAATGGTCCTAATGTGAATCATTCAAGTTGAGAAAATGAAGGAGGGAAGCTTGGGAAAAAGCAGGTGCAAGCATGGGTAGCTTTTACTTTTAGAGTAAGTGGGAGTAACACCTCATGCTTGGAGGAATCTATCATAGAAATCAGCTCGCAACTGCTGAACTAAACAGAAGTTACACATGCAGATCAAGGAACCAGGATCCATCCCATAAGCTTGATCAGTCATATTAGCAGATGGACAAGCATTACACACACACTTTTTTTTTCCTAATGGGCTACTTCCTGATATTAATGACAGGTGCAACCAGATGCAGGTGTGGATGAGTACATCTCCTGTGCATATTCACAGTGTTTGGCCGAACACCTAGAAAAACTGTGATACAATGTATCATGCTAACACTCTACAATTCCTGGAATAATCAGAATGAGTATCTATGTATTCACCAGTAACTGTTCTGATTTGCTTGTCAGTCACCCAGGACTCAAGTGGAATACGCCAAAGGACTGTACATTTTCTAATTAAAAACCCCATTAGATCATCACTGCTTATCTTCATTAAAAATTGAAACTAGTCCAGTAGCAAACTGTCTAGGGACATCAACAAGCCAATGGATGCTTGCCTTTTTCATTCAGTCAGTATTCTGGACAACACAGAGTATTTTCTAGAAGGAGGTCAGCACCTGCTGTTTCTGCTGGCCTTGCTGGGAGCTGCTAGACTGCATACCAGTCTTGGAGATACTCGAGTACCTTGCTGGATTCTGTTGTACACAACAAATCAACAACTGTGCCCTTTCTGTATGTCAGTTTTCAGATTTACTTCCCATTTAAAGTAATAATAACTAAGCAATTGTATACTAGATTTCCACCTTTGAATGAGAACTTGAGCATACACTAATGCAGACTTTGGGTCTGATTTAAATATAATGTACGCAAATGGCATTTATTCCATGATATAACAGCACTGTTCACATCCTGCTCACCTTATTCATGTTGAAGAGTAACAGCAAGAAGTGGAAAAAGCAGTTTTTGCTTGATGTTTTCATGGTCATATGTAAGAAAATGATGCATCAAATTAAAAGCAGGCATTAGGAGGTCTGTCGCTTTAGATTTCTCTCTCCCCTATAGATCTTAGTCAGGGACTTACTTTAAACAACTCCTTCTTCTCCCTCAAAGAGATTAAGACTCTTTCCCCTTCCTTAGCCTACAGCAGAAAATATATTCTGGCACTCATAACAGTACTTCTAAAGAGACTGTTTCTGGGGTAGTATCACATCTCACTGATTTAAACACTGCTGTTCTCAGTGAAGCATCTAGGGAAAGATATAATGAAAGTCTAGCTTTGTACTTATGGTGAGCTTTTGGTTTCAGGTTCAGTCAACAGGGATCGAACCTCCCCATCACCTCCAAGCTGAATAGCCTAAAACACACACTTCTCTTGCCACTCCATCAAGTCAAGGTTTTAGGCAACAAAGTTTAAACTCTAACAGGTGCTGTTTGATGTACGTGCTTCTGAAATGGTGCTGCCTGCTGTCTGGGGGTCGACACGGGGAATTTCTTCACATATGGATAGATTTCCCAGTCACGCATCAACTTTGTCAGAGTCTTAGGGGAAAAGGAGGAGGAGGAGAAACATTTGTTAAAATATTTGCAATATATATCCTGATCAGATGGCAACAGCTGCTTGTAATCAGAATGTATCTTTCTCTATTGGATGTTCATGTTGTGAATACAGAAAGTGATTCTGCTTATAATAAAATTAAGACAATTTCCTCCGAAAGTAAGAGCCACAGAGAAACTGACTGCTTTTGTTTTCCCATAAGTGACACAGGGATGGTTATGATTTCTGTTCGTATTAGAAATAGTGAGTTTGCTTCTCCTAGGACCATGAACCTACCGCTGTTATTACAGGAAGCACTTGAGTCTTAGGGAACAAAGAAGCTTTGCTCCTCCACACTAGCTCCTACATTTCTTGGCAGAGTGTATAGTGGGATTAACCATGGCACTTCCCATGCAACTCCTGTGTCTGTGTCCAGCAATAATACACAAAAGGAAACTGTTTCAGAAGAAATGCTGATCTTGGATAGGGCTCAAAGGCTGGGGCTGCTTCTTCATTTTTCTTCTTCTTTTTTTTTTCACCTCTGAGTTTGACAAAACCATGCACTAAAAATGCAGAAGGTACCTATGGATGGCACTGTTTGCACAAGGTTCCTAGGGGAATGATTTGCTCTGCACATAAAAAAATGTTTGTTTAAAGGAACACTTAGATTGCTAGGGATACTTCATGATTGGTGAGTGAAAGATGAATGTACCACAAAGTCAAAATATTAAGCCTCTGGTTCATCATGATGGGGCTTCTTCTCTGACCAACTAAAGTTCTGTATGTTAATTCCTAGAGAAAGGTCTTTAGTAACAGTCAACATCAAGACAAGAAAGAGTCAATAAACAAAGCTTAAAGAAAACAGAGGCACATGCATATTTTTTGTGAGAATTGGGATTTGTTTTAGAGATATTCAGATAATTCACACAACTAAGCACAGAGCTTCTGCTATTGTGTTGTTTGTAAAACTGCAAAAATCTGTTCTATTTTAGAATAGAATTATTATGCTGTGCTTCTGTCTTAAAAAGATATACCAACCACAAAGAATTTGGCATAATAAGTAGGAGCACTTCTGAGGCTGTTGTTAGAAAAAACAGGCTGGCACATTTTGCCAAGATGAAGGAGGCAAAAGCAAATAAGCAAAGCAAAATGGCAAATTTTTATACACTGACTGTTAGTAAGTACCTGTGATTGCTCAAGTGGTGAAGAAAATCAGTTTACCTTTAAACAACTGAGAAATAACTTAAGTCAAACAAACTCTTGGGGAGAAAAGACTAATTTTCAACTGTGCTTAACCTATTCATCAGCACTACGCTCTCATAATAAGAGAGCCTAGCCATGCAGAAAGTTAAAAGAAACACATCTCATTATTATTGTTTTACTTTCTAAGTCCAGAGGAGAAATACAAGATGTGCCACCTTTGATGTTTTCGAAATATAATTGAAAAGTGCTAAAGCCACACAGCATGTACTTTGCAGTTTCACTGTACTAGTTTAAAACAGCCTAGGACAATAGATACCTGAGCATTCTAATATTCACTCCCCTTCATTGTTTATAGTTTTAACTAAAATTGTAACTGGGAACAAGCTAATATACAGTAAAGCAGGCATCCTCCATCTGTTGGTACAGCAAGGATTCCCTGTTCATTTCAAAGGAAAGCAAACATCACATTATTATGTCTTGCACCTTACATGACTCTAGTACCTAAAAGCCCCATTCAAAATTAGAGTTACACAGAGGAATTGCAGAATTATACCTAGCATAGTCTATGCTCCAAAGAGCTCACTATGCAGTAGGAAGTTTTATGAAATGGCCTAGATGTTGTGCATCTCCAACAGGAGGACACATGAATTGCAGTTTTACAGGCCCTACCATTTTCTGGATCATTGGATCATGATTTCTGGACATGCAGACTCCCATTTGAAATACCAGCAAGTAGTAAGTAGTTAAACACAAAGTCTTCACCTTCTGAAAAGTAAGGATTCTAATTTTGGTGAAAATGAATGGGAAATTTTTACTAGTAAAGCTGCTGTTTCTGTTGTAACCATACACCAAAAGAACTCTAAACCCACAAACACTTCCTGAACATTAAACAGATTATGTCCACACTGCATGCACATCAAAGTGTCCCCATAAGCATATGGATTTATTGCACATAGATGTACATGTTTAAGAAAACCTTAGGACCTCTCACTTTTTGCATGTGATATTGAGAATTCTAAAATAGAGCAGCAAGTGTTTCTGGAAGATAGAAGCGTATTGTATGAGTTCTGCAGCAAAGATGGATTTGCAATCTCCAGTGGAAATTGCATTCCACTTTCCTTTTTAAAAGGAAAGATGCTGATTAGAATCTGGGACTTTAAGAGGAAAGTGAGCAAAACCAGGATAGAAAGCAATACCTCAAGGAAGAAGAGACAGTCCAGGAAAAGAGAAAGGGAAAAGTCTGTTGAATTTAAACTTTTTGATATGGTTTCTTTGTACTCCTGTGCTTCCTGCTCTTCACAGATAGCAGCCATCTTTTTGGAACTAGAGCTATCATTCTATTAGATATATATGGACAAGTGTACACCATGAGGGGGGCTTCAGTCCCCACATGAAACACTAAGGTGCAGAAATAGCTGCACAGGAAGAAGAACTGTAATAGGAGTTTTATTATCTGGACTACTATCTCTGTCTCTTGAGAAGACTATCTGACTTGAAATCCAGAAATGAAAGTGTAAACCAATGTTTTTTTTAAATTAAATCATGACACAGAAATTTCACCACCACTATAGCTGGCCTTTCAGGTCTCCCCAGAACATAAGACTTTTTATTTCCTCTCAAATTATTCTGTTGCTGAATTTTGCTGTAATGCACAATGCATCAAAACAACAATTGTGCAGCATTTGGCAGGTGCAAGTGAATTTATTCAGCTTGGAATGCTTGATGACTTTTTATTATGGCTGTGACACTACATTTGTTTGACTAGTGTACTGAACATATAGTAAGATGCCAAAAGGCAAATTCATGATGAAAGAACTGACCTGAAAATAAAATCATCTAAGAGGGTTGTTTGTACTGGCATTCTTTACTGATTGAGCAGTTTGAAAGACTGTGCAACAACCACAAGCAAGAAAGTTATATAGTCTTTAACAGAGTTGTAGAAGGTTTGCAATATCTGTGTGTCTCTGCTCCTCTCAACAAGTATTTTTACCAATCAGTAACATCAGAAAAATTCTTAAAAGTCTTGACTATTTTACAAATTCTTTTGATACAGTCAAGATTTAAAAAAAAATCTTAATTTTCTAGAATTTTCTTAATTTTAATTTTTACAGTATTTTTAAAATATATATTTTTTAAAACTAGTGTTTCTCTGATGAAATTTTATGAGGTGAACTTCCCTAGGACCTTACAAAATTATTTCTGTTTTCAGAGAACATCCTTACTTCTTGCTTCACTTTCTACTCCAAGACAGAATTTATGAGAACAGTATTGTCGTAATTTAAGCCCAGCTGATAACCCAGTACCACGCAGCCGTTGGTGCACTCCCCTCCTTTCCTTCCCCCTTCTCCTGGAGGGATGAGGAGCAGAATCAAAAGAATGTAACTCCCATGGGTGGAGATAAGAACAGTCCAGTAACTAAGGTATAACACAAAACTGCTACTGCTACCACCAATAATAATAATGATAAGGGGAATAACAAGGGAAGAGAATGTAACTGTGCACCACCCACTGACCAATACCCAGCCCAATCTGAGCAGTGATCTACCCCTTCTGGGTAACTGCCCCGAGTTTATACAATGGGCATGACGCACGGTGGTATGGAATACCTCTTTGGCTAGTTTCAGTCAGGTGTATTGTCTCTGCTTTCTCCTGGCTTTCCCTCCTCCCTGGCAGAGCATGAGACTCAGAAAGTCCTTGGTCAGAGTAAGCATTACTGAGCAGCAGCTAAAAACATCGGTGTTATCAGTGCTGTTCTCAGGCTGAAAGTCAAAAACACAGTGCTGCACCATTTACTAAGAAAAGGAAAAATGCCTGCTACTGCTGAACCCCGGACAGTATCCTCCCCTTATTCCATATCATTCACGTCATGCTCAGATCCCACATTTTCAATATACCATCACTATTAACTGCTCAGCCTGGAGAAGAGAAGGCTTCATGGAGACCTCATAGCAGCATTCCAGTATCTGAAGGGGGCCTACAGGGATGCTGGGAGGGACTCTTCATTAGGGACTGTAGTGAGAGGACAAGCGATAACATGTTCAAATTTAAACAGGGAAAGTTTAGATTGGATATGAGGAAGAAATTCTTTACTGTTAGCGTGGTGAGGCACTGGCATGAGTTGCCCAGGGAAGTTGTGAATGCTCCATCTCTGGCAGTGTTCAAGGCTGAGTTGGACATAGCCTTGGGTGACATGGTTTAGTGTGAGGTGTCCCTGCCCATGGCAGGGGTGTTGGAACTAGATGATCTTAAGGTCTTTTCCAACCCTAACTTATTCTATGATTCTATATACATATATATACACGCACACAGAGAGAGAGTGAGAGAGACATCATTCCTCAGTGCATGGACCAATCCCTATGAAACTGCTAAGTCCATCCAGTCCATGATGCCAGGCTTCAACTCTTGTAACAGTATTTCAGAGCAGGAGAGGCTGTGTGCAGTGTTCACAGGGAGGCTGTGTGCGGTGTTCACAGCCATGAATAAACTGGGCAATAGTGTCCATCGCTAAGTCCACCCCTCGATCATGAGTCCATCTGTATGTTGCATCTCTGCCCTGATGGCCTGAAGTGTCATAGGCTCACCAGGCTCAAAATAATTCACCCTCCCCTTCAGCAATTTCTGCAACTTGTCGTCGGGGACTCCATCCAGCTGCCTTCCATCTCCGACGCTTCCAAAGCACTGGAGGGGCCCAGTGGACTAGATACTTGCCCATACTGTCCCACACACCCTGCCACTCATGACTGTCCCGCCTTGGGGGAAATCTCTTGGTCCTCTTACAACATCCTCTAATCCTAAACAAGACCCAAACATGACTCAGCTTAACTTTCAAGATCAGAGGAAATGGTCGTGGGCAAAACACGCTCTGTATGTGTGCCAACATGGTAATCCCCATCACAATCAGCACGCAGGTCTCAAAGATACCAAAGGCAGTCCACAACCTCCAGAACTCTCAAATGATGCGGCTGTACTTGTCACATGGGCTGGCTTAGCTGCTGTGCTTGGGGCTGGAGTAACTGCAGTGTCTGTTGCCATCCAAGTTTGAGTAGCTGCTGTACTTGTCTCTAGGGTTGCTGTAGCTGTTGTGCTTGGAGTTGGAGTAGTTTCATTATCTGTGGTAGTCAGACTTAGAATAGCTGCTGTACTTGTCCCTAGGGTGTGTGGTAATGTCTCCATCATAGTTTGACCAACTGAGGAGGGGAAAAAAGATGTGTAATTGCTTTACACTTCTATTATATCCCTCCCTGGATTCGGCAGTAGCAGTCATTTTTCTCCTTCTCGGTAGCGGGTGCGGTACTGTGTTTTTGACTTTTGCCCTGGGAACAGTGCTGATCACACCAATGTTTCGGTTACTTCTTAGAACACTTTGGTCTGGCCAAGGACTTTCTGAGTCTCATGCTCTGCCAGGGAGGAGGGTAAGCTGGGAGGAAGCACAGACAGGGCATCTGATCCAAACTAAAGAGGTATTCCATACCACAGGACGTCATGTCCAGGAGGTAAAAACTGGGGGCAGGAACCTGGAAGAGTTCAGCTTACAGCTTGATCGTCGGGTGGTGAGCATTTGTATCCTCTTCTCTTGTGTTTTCCCTGGTCACTATTGTTACTGGTGGTAGCAGTAGTGATTTGTGTTATACCTTAGTTATTGGACTGTTCTTATCTCAACCCATGGGGTTACATTGTTTCGATTCTTCTCCTCATTCTCCCCCACCCTTTGGAGTGGGGTGAAGAAGGAGGGGGAAGTGAGTGAACAAACTGCTTGTTTTAAGGCTTAAACCACGACAGTTCTTATAGGAGGGGGAGGTGATTGAACAAACTGTGTGTTTTACGGTTTAAAACCACGACACTCCCAATATAGAGAGGTGGTGACAACACGAGGAACACAAGCCAGATCAGTTTCATGATCATAGAATAGTTAGGGTTGGAAAGGACCTTAAGATCATCTAGTTCCAACACCCCTGCCATGGGCAGGGACACCT
>JAOEHY010018490.1:0-32128 GCA_025447955.1 Psilopsiagon aurifrons
CCCCATCCCTGCAGTGCTCAAGGCCAGGTTGGACACAGGGGCTTGGAGCACCCTGCTCTGGTGGAAGGTGTCCCTGCTCGCGGCAGGGGTTGGAGCTGGAGAGGCTTTAAGGTCCCTTCAACACAAACCATAAAGCTGAGCTCAGCAGTTCAGAATCCTGCCCAGGGCATCCCAGATGGGAACCACAGCAACATAACCCTACGAAAATGTGGCTTTAATTGGTACCATTAGTTTGATTAGGATTTGAACTTTAATTTTAACTAAGCAGTTACAGAGGCACAGCACCGACAGCAGGGAATGAAGAGGGATTTATGCTGCCACTGCGCATTTCCCTTCTTGTGCAGGAATTAGGAACAAACTCTGCTGCAACCTCTCCAGACTTGCAAAAGCAGCAGAGACCTTGGAGCCCGCTTGGACAAGGCTGAAGGCAAAGTCAAGGTGATCCTTGTTTCTTTTCCATTTGGGATAGTGCAGAACATGGACCTCTCTGATTTGCTGCATCCTAAAAGGACCAGCTATCACAGGAATGTGTGTTAGAGAAAAAAATGTCCATTGCTGCTAAGATGAAAAACAATGACCGTGACAGTGTTTAACTGGAATGTAAATACAGCTAAATTATGGACATAGAAGTGTGAAACCACGGAGAAAGATTATAATGGAATTATATTTCATTGCTCAGCACAAGTGTAAAAACTGATGTTTTATACATGTGTAACGTTACATGAATTCATTCCAGCCTTTTCAGGCAAAGGTACATTAACCGCTCCATCTCAGCATAATCATATTACCTCAACAGGCTCTCTATATGTCATACTTTCAGGGTGGTAATCACCACTTGATTAATTATAGGGAATTTAGAAGCATTACACTGATTCCTTATGCAGCAGGATAACGTGACAGAGTCCCCTCATCCCTACAGGCTGCTGTCCACACCATCACAGCCTCTACTGCCATGGTTCTGAGGCTCAGTGCTTGGAATCCTTGCAGCAGGGATCATGCCCGGACAGACTGTTCCTTGGCAAGCTCACATGGTGGAGAGGACACAAAACCTTAGAGGATCTCAATCCCAGCCTTTGGTAGAAGTCAGAACATAGGTGTAACTTGCCCTTTTCTTTGCAGAGTTACCCAAGAAATGCAAACAGTTTCTGGTGCTGTCAAGGATGTCCTTTATGGTGTCACTGCAAGGTTATGCCCTGTCTCTCCAGGTAAAGAAACTGATGACAGGACTGTAAACAACACATAACCCTTCTAAAAGAAAAGGTTCTGACAGATGAGTCCTCGAACCAAGCCAGGAGAACCTTTCCCACCAGTATGTATGAGCTGAAATGATGGTTAGTGGCACCTCTGAAGGGTTGTGAGATGCCTATGGTATCGATGCTTCTCCTGCAATCATCCTTTGCATTGATTTGGATTCCTCCTGGCACAATAATGACACTTCAGAAATGACATTTCATCTTCGTACCCTGGTTTTGCTGCCTGCACACTAGATCCTTGGTCTCTCAACTGACCCATTTGTTGGCGTTCTCCTAACAGCTACTTACCAGGGAAGACCATGGAGATGGGTGGCTGCAGCACAGGATGGCTCCCTGTGACTGTCTCACTCAGGAGCAATCCTTGTACCTGCACACAGAGCTTTCGCTCACTGTCACCACATCCTTCCATCCCCTCCTACAGTGACCACTGCTCTTTCACCCTGAGAAGGTCAATCATGAGCCCTACTTGGAACAGCAAACAAAGACATCTCATGCAATAGATTTTTAACAGTGACTTAAATGAAAAACCATAAAAATAAAATGCAGAACTACTTACATAACCAAGCTTTATTTAGAATCTTTGAAGTCATAAAATCTCTCATTTTACAGATAGACGTAAACATACAATCAGGAGGTTTCATTGCTTTTTCCCTTGCACAGAAATAAAGTTTAAAACAAACCAGAACACCTCAACCCAGACAAGCGTAATGCAGATTTAATCACCTAACTTGGTCCTGTACGTACAGCACACGCTCCTCCTTGTGGTCACTGGTTTATCAATTAGTTGCAATATAATTTTTTGGCAGTAATATATTCAACACACAAAGTGCAAATTACAAGAAGCAGAAAAATGTTCTCTCTCATTCTGAGCAATGAGAAGTGCAAAATATCTCAGCCCATAAATTCTATTCTTTGTGTATATGAACATTATGTGCATAACAGGCTAATAAATAGCCACGTAAAACTTCATAGATTAAATGTGGCAACATCTTACAGTTGGAATGCAACAGTTATAAAAACATAATCAGGCAGAGGAATCATTACATCTTGTTCATAAATTCCACACACTGTTTCTGAGGGTACCTCTTCACATTTCACCTACCCGTCTTTAGCTTCTGCATACCTTGGATGCTTTTGCAACCAAAGGCAGTTTGTTAAACATTCTCCCAGTTTGCTACATCTGGACATATTTCTGTGCGTCTACAATCACGCTTCCACTAACACTTCACTTGGCAAATCAAAGAGTATAGTGGGAATCCACTGAAAACGTGAAGTCTCTTCCAGGCACTATTAACGGAATACGATTCCAGCAAGGCTAAATGCACTTTGTGATTAACCTAAAGTTGAAAGGAAACTTTGCAATGAAGGAAAACCATTTCGATGAGAGCTAATCACAGCTTGCTTCCGTATAGTTCATCTCACTTCAGCACCTCTTCTTCAAATGGGGAAACACCCTGTCTAGATAAAACATACTGAACAACAGTACCTTTAACACAAACCCCGCACTGCTCAGTTGTTATACTGCGGCTTTTGAGTAATCTTTCCATTACATTCCAGGGATTTTTCACATAAAATGAGCAGCCAATTTTGACACTCTCTCCCGCTTTCATTTCTCCCAGCTACATCATCATCATAAATTACACCAAATAGTCCAAATCAGACTGGGCTGCTTCCTCTAAAACCCTACTGTTCCTCTGGATAGGAAGATTAAACCACAATGACTTACATTGCCATTAATATGCCTGCCAAATTCATTTGCTAAATCACCAAGGCCACGGTCATATAATCACTGCAGGAATGGCCATGACATGTAGCGAAGTTGCTAACTTTTGGCTGAATGTTCCTGCGTCCTACCTTCACTGTGTAAAGCAGGACAGGCCTTGGGAAGGTGCCTTGTGGCCTTTGGCACATACTTGCTTAAACCAAAAAGTAGTTGAGGGCTTTGACTGAGCCACATGACTTGCTGGAGGAGGCTTAGGAACCCCCCTCTGCATGCTCTGCCCTGGGGAGGACATCATCTTAAACTGCTGTGGCAGCCTTCTGCAGCGATCATCTCACCAGTGCCTTGTATTATTTGGTATTATCCAAACCTGAACTCCAGCAGCTCCAGGAAAGAAGCATCCTCTGTGATCCGTGAAAGCCTCTTCCTGCATTATCTGATGCTGGGAGACCCTTGGAAACGTAAAATGGTTTGCTGGGTTGGATTAACTTCATCTTAGCCTTAAAGACAAGGTGCAGAGGGACCGCTCACCATCGTTACTGGAATTACAGGATCACACTGCCGAAGCAAACTTTTTGTCTTCATTAAAGTTTCAGGATGAACAATTATGCTGCAGCTTGGCACAACAACAACTGCCTTTGTATGTAACATGCCTGGCATATATCAGCACGTTTCTTCTTCTTTAACAATATAATTAGTCTAGAAAGAGACACGTTGTTCTTGTTCATGCTGCCTAAATAGCTGAAAAGGCTCTAACATTTTAAAAGCCTAAAAAAAAATAAATTTCCCTCTCCCCTAGTTTATTTTTCCTGCTAAAGGCTGCAAATTGACACATCACAGTAATTACCTCTGACTAACTTCCACAGACCTACCCAAAGAGATAAACATGAGAAGTTCACATTTGACTATCAGACTTACTGTGCTGAGCACAAATAATTTCCCAGAGGAGAATTTGATATTTCATCATTTGGAACAGTGGTAATTTAATTACATTGCTAATGTTTTCTGGCATACTTGAAAGGACAATTAGCATAAGTAAATCATGAGTGAGATGACAAGTCACTCAGCATTTATTTCTGCTCATCAGATGAGATCAGTTGATGATCTAAATTCTCTTTTGTGTGTGAATTGATTCCAGGATCAGCAGTTGTAATCGGGGTTCAGACTAGCGGGGGTAAACTGATATATAAATAAAGTTAAATAGATATTGTTCTTTGAAGTTTCCTGATTAAACTTGTCCAGAGAAACCTCAAAAGAAGCCACCAGAAGTAGGGGAGGGCGGGGAGAAAGGCTGATAAATGTGCAAGGCTAAATGAAGCTCGAGATGCACGCTACCCTTTCTGGCAATGGGGTGAATGCTGACTCTGCCAGGGTTTGCTTTACATCCTGATCAGGGCTGAGCAGGATTATTATAGCTCTGTTGATGCTCTAAAATAATTGTATTTATCTCCGCAAGCGCAATGACATTCATGATAACACCGTTAATGTTACAGTTCCTTTCTGGCGCTTCAGGATAGCTACAGCTTGCTCATGAGTAACACCTTCCAAAGCTTCCCCATTAACTGCTAAAATCTGATCGCCGCGCTTCAGTCTGCCATCGTCCGCAGCTGCTCCCTGCAAACAGCAAAGACAGTCATTAGTGGCCGGTAGCATGGAGCCCTCGCATCCCTTATAATGCTGGATGAAATGAGGAGGGATGGAGCACTGGGAATCCCACTAAAACTGGGTGAGGAACATGGGAAATGACAGTGCTGAAGTCTCCCTGAGTGCTTTGAGCACTGCTCATTGCTCTCCCAAGCCTGCATGGTCTGGGGTGATAACACTGCTGGGAAGAAGAGAACTGGCTCAACCCTGAAAAACTGCACTGTAAAGACTGGTTCTGTCTGTTCCAACTATGGGGAGGCTTGTTAAAGCAGCATTTAAAGGCACTCTGTAACCAGAGCAGAGAAATAGGTTAAAATGTGGGGAGAGGGACAGAGCTACTGCAGCAGAACAGCCTGGGCACTGCCCCAAGCCCTGGACAGAGCCAGGCTCCACTGAAGAAATGGCCCCAAGTTGCACCAGGAGAGGTTTAGATTGGGTATTAGGAAAAACTTCTTCCCCAAAAGGGCTGTCAAGCACTGGAACAGGCTGCCCAGGGAAGTGGTGAAGTCACCATCCCTAGAGGTGTTATTAGAAGAGGTGTAGTTTGGTGCTTGGGGACACGGTTTAATGGTGGGCCTGGCAGTGCTGGGTTAATGGTTGGACTCAATGATCTTAAAAGTCTTTTCCAACCTAAATGATTCTATGAAAGTCCTGAGAAGCCCCCACAGGGCTTTACAAATGGCTGTTCTCCTTCAGAGCCCTCAGTGCAGCTCTTTTATCTAAATCCTGAGCCTGCCCTGCTCAGAGGTTGGCTCATGGTGTTGGTTTCTGCTCCACTGCCCCACTAGTGACTGCAGTGTATTCTGGCTTCGATTTAGGGTTTCTCAGCTGTGCTCACATCTAGAAATCCATAAATATAAGCACTGGCTTAAAGACACAGTATCGTCCCATGTTAATAGCTGAAAACTGTTAAAGAGACCAGGTATTTGTGGTTTGAGCCCCAGAATCACAGAAGCAGAGGAGACATGACTTCTAACCCACCTTCAGATGAAGTTTTCTTAATCATGTCACCTATCCTCCCAGAAGGGCTGACACAAGTGACAGCAAGCAGGCACAGGACAAGCAACTGTGACTGACTTCAAAGTTACTTTATGGAAAGTACCCCCAATTCTCACTGTTTTCCTTTCCTCCTCCTCCATTTCCAGGACTCCCTTCACATGGCCATGCCTGATGTATCTTGATGAGCACACTTCTAGCAAGGGGATGGGTGGGAAAAGGGTGAATTCTCCCTCACAGCAATGGAGGCTGTCTGCCTCAAGGATGGTCTCTGCTGTGCTATGTTTGCTCTTCAGCCTTGGTGGCCAGAGCCACTGCTCTCCAAGATTTACAGACAGAAAACTGCCTTACAAATATTTTAATGTATAAACCCAAGTTTCCCAAGTACACAGAGCACTTTTGCTGAGATAAAAGTATCTTGTTTCAGCCATCAGTAATATGAAGTATAAAGTGAGACGCCAGCTCTGGATCCACTTACTCACATCAATGTACTTAGCAAGTACATTTTGCTTTCTGCTACATAATATATTATCCAAGCCAAATCTTAGGTTTATTTTTAAGATAATATAGAAATAGGGAGGAAAAAAAAAAAGATACCTTGGCAAATATAGTCTTGACATAAATGGGCAGGTCTCCATGGGGACTTCCATACCCCCCTACAATACTAAATCCCAGTCCATCAGAGCCTTTCTCCAAAGCAATAATCTTAGGCTGAGGTGCTCTGAAAACACAACAGATATCACTTAGAATAGCAATGTTTGTCTCTGGGGACTTTATGCAGAAGGAACACTTACAGAGATATTTTATCTATCAAGAAGTTTTTCAAACAGTCACAAACCACAACTCTTGCCCTTGCACTGAAACATCCTCCTGCACAGCCCAGAGTTCAAACGCTGTTTCTTGCACTTCAGCTCCTCACTTTGAAAATACTTCTTTTTAATAAGAACTCAACAAGAGCACTTATTCTCTGATGCAGAAGTGAGACTCCTCTGATCTGCAGTCATTGCACGTATGCAGAATTTGCTTTCTTACCAGCCAAGCTGTCATCTTTAGTCTGCAAAAGTGGCAACTGCAACTATTTCCTTACAGCATCATTTTGTTTTATGTCTTCAGAGGAAGGAGTCTAATAGGGTGAAGCAAGCAACACCCATGTTCATAGTCTTGGCTCTACTGCAGGCTCTTTGTGCAGTTTTCTAACAACCTGTACTTGACCTACCCCGTGTGCCTTGCAACTCCATCACTTACAGCCTGAACTCTTCAGTGACTTTTACTGTCTACATTGAGCAAAGGAAGATTTTTGGTGGAATTTAGACCAGGTGTATGTATATATCCATTGCAAATTTGAAAAAGTTATTTCTATATATTTAAAAAGAATTGCAGGGACAAAAGCTGTCATCTTCCACCTGTATAAAGGCATAGCCTATTATCAGATTTAAAGAACATATATATGGGATTTTATATATACATATACATATATTATTTGATATAAGGAAGAAGTTATTCACTATGAGGGCGCTGAGGCCCTGGCACAGGTTGCCCAGGGAAGCCATGGCTGCCCCATCCCTGGCAGTGATCAAGGCCAGGCAGGATGGGGCTTGAAGCAACGTGCTTTAGTGGAAGGTGTCCCTGCCCGTGGCAGGGGTTAGAACGGGATGAGCCTAAAGGTCCTTTCCAACTTGAAACATTCCATGATTCCATTATGACCAATATGTAGCTATTTCTTTAGGGTGGAGGGAATACATACGCCTACCTACTCCTGCTTCATATTTTCACATTCACATTTCCTTACTATTTTCATATGAAAAGAGAATACAAATTCTTTTGTGAAGTAAGCAATTCTCCTTTGAGAGCAGCAATAAAAACAGTATCTTGCATTGTAAGACTAGAGAATGCAGCATAAATAGCTTAACTTTTATACTCAAAAACCCCTGAGGTAGGGCAGCAACTTGTATCTCAGCTTCTTAAAATAAATATAATGAATCAAAGAATGAAAATGAAGAACATAATGAAGCTACTGAACCACAATGAAGATCAAATGAATTTCAAAATGATTACTGGTATGCTATAAGCTGCCCTAAAAAGCACACAATGGAGAATGATGCATGGCCATGGGAGGGCTAGATCTCTAGCTTCTATCACCATACACAAGTGCTGCAAGGAGAACATTTTTTAATCAGACTTTTTTGAATTGTAAAGCTAAAAAGATTCAAAGGACAAAGAATGTTCTGGGACATGTTTTGAAACATTTGTCTCTGATACCAGGTTTTTAACACCTCTTGCCTTAGTCTGCCAATGACAAATCATTTCAAATTGCTAGGATCATAACTCCTTTCAGGCAAGGAAGCCAACAGACAAGGGCAGAACTGTCACCATCAGCATAGCACATTAGGAAAAAAAAAGGAGATATATTATCTTGAAACATGTCCAGAACTAGTGCTTGGAAACACATTTTGTGCTTATTTACTCAAGCAATTTCTGTCACTGTGTGAAGATGGACATGAGTCCATAATCAGTGCGGAGAAGGTCACAGTTTTCATTTTAAAGGTGATGGAAAATTATAGGCAAGAGCAATGGGAGAGACCCCTCCTTCACCACCCTAGGCTTTTGCCTTGCATGGCACGCAGAAATCCAACTCAGTCATGCAGACTAAGTACAAACTTACTCGGGATCTTCAGAATGATGCTCAGAAGAAGAGTTGAGGTTGCACCCTGCAGACATGCTCTCCAGCTGGGTAGCAATGGCACTGATGTTCGTATCAGCCACAACCTAAACAGAAGGATGCAATGAAAAACTGTGTGTGTTCACTTAATACCAAAGACACCTTGGCTAATTGTGCATAAAATAGGAAACTCAATTGTTGATGGTTTTTTTCCCCAGGCAAATTTCAAATACTAGTCCTGCTCTCTGAAATGTCCTACAAATTCAATACTTTCAAATAATAGAGTTAATAGTAACCATGTTTCTGGGGATTAAATGCAAACTTCGCTCTGAAGCTTTCTCTTGTCTTTTACATGACTATCATTCAGATGCTGAACAGAGGGGAAGAGTCTTTCTGGATAATCCAAAGGAAAAGATTACTTTCTCAGGGGAATATGTGCATCTCAGAGTTGGCACAGGGTGTCCAGGATTGGGCTTGAAAGTAAAGGTCTCCTACAGAGAGCACAAAATACAGAGATCCAAGGTACCATTGTGCAGAGGCCCCGAAATACCTCACATCGGTTTATTTGCTGAGTATGGAAGAAATTAATCTCTGGTTTCAACTCCACTGCAGTTTCGAGTATAGATCAACAAACTGGATTCTTAACCCTCCCAATCCTGCCTACTGCATCACTCCGAAGACATCATGAATTACCACCACACAGTAATTAATAAAGTTAATGACAGTTTATCAGGTTGTTGGATGGCAAACTTGCTCAGGCTTTTAAAGCAACCCTATCACTGTTGTGTAGGTTAGGTACAAAGCCACTTATGGCTGTTCTGAGGAAACAGCTACCCGCTATAGTCTGGGGTTTGCTGTTCACAGGGGTTTTGCCTCACAAGGGTAGAATCTTTCAGACTCAGCAGGTTCTATTAAACACAAAGCTTTAATGCTCTCTCTGGCTCTTCTCTCAACCTTCCATTGCATGCTAATTTTCTGTTCTTTGCTTTTTCAGGAAGAAAGTTGAGAAAATCACTATGAAGTGTTTGGGATTCTAAGTATTTACAGCTGAAAGGACATCAATTCCCTAACAACTACATGCTTGTGGTTATCCCCTAACTCCATCTCCTTGTGATAAGCTATTCTTCCCTGCTTGACATTTACTGCATAGCACAGGATTTTGGCTCAGAGAACAGCGAGAAATACCCACTAAGTGTATTTCCAACATTTCCTCTAGCTATCTATGGCCTTATTTTATCAAAATTAACAGGTACTTTTTCCACCCACGGCTCAAGGGAAACGTACCTTTTCAAAATACAAAAATCCATTATATAAATCCCCTGTTTTAAATGATTGCTCACAATTCTCCCACAACTATATTTCCCTCTTCCTAATCACTTGGAGCTGAGAGGGAGGTAGCATTTTCCAAGAAGGAAGATTGGTTCTCATGCAGATTTTGCATCCCAGGACCCAAGTTCCTGGATGCCCTAAATGAAGGGGTCCAGCAGACAGCAAAGACACTGTTAAGTTTTCCTTCTCACTGCAAAAGGGGATAGAGTGCCAGCCAGTCTTTGTCATAGTTTGTTGTTAAATAAAATGAGGGCAAAATAAATCTATATTCAAAAATCTTCCGCTGGCAGGAAGAACGTATCAGAGTTCAACAGCCTCGTAAAAAAGCTTCCCCTTATCTCATTACTACACCTGCAGAAAAGAAATTAAATTAAACCAAAGCATCAAAACAGCCGAAAGGGATGATTGTTCCCCGGAGACCCTAATCTCCCATTTGCAAACAGCATTTGCAAACTCCTTCCCCATCCTTCCCAGGACGTGCTGATAATAAGCCTTTCCACCCCACTGAACACAATTATCTGACCTTTCAAAGTAGTTTGCCATGAAGTGGTCTAACCTGATAATAAACAGAATTACTTAATGACACATCAGTCATGATTATCACAGCGATAGGATTATTCCATTTTGATTGCTGTAATAAAAATAAGCAATCCAGGGACTGAGAAGTACCTGTGGTTTGCATGTAAGGTATCATCACAGCATGGCTTCAACACTACTCTTTGCTCTATTAAAATATAAGATCCCAGATTTTTAACAGAGGAAAATAGATTCTAACATCCCACCTTCACATAACAGACTTTAATAGAGGAAAACAGACTCTATTCTATCAGAGTAAATCCATACTGTCAATGAAGAGTATTAAGCCCATTTTAAGCCAGACAGCAAAAATGCAGAAGAAAAACCCATTAAGTGACAAACCCAAAGGCATTTCCAGAAGAACCTCTTTGTTTATGTGAGCAACCAACTGACATCAGGAATATTTTTAAAGACATGATGAGGTGGGCCACACTGTATTACAGCTTTCAAGATTAGCAATTTTGGGTTCTGCAGCAAGCTTTCATTTTCTATTCAGGGAATACTGTTGACATGAAAAGTGAAATTACTCAACATCACTAACAACAGGATAACTATAATTTAACAGAAAATCCCCAGCTGGTGTATATCTGGGTATTTCCTCTGACTTCATGGAACTACACAAATACACCATCTGCTCTGGAACTGACTCATCACGTACCAGGCCAGCAGTTCACAGGCACACAAAACAAAGAATAAGCAAGTCTAAAACTAAGTTTATTGTGATTTCATTTCTTTTTTTACCTTTTTCTCCCTCCCCCTATTTTTTATAGTCACAACGGGGTTGTAATGCAAGCAAGAAGCTTGAAAAAATCTCTCAAGATGTGTTCTAATCCAATATGCTGTGATAACAAAGAACATCAGAGTAGATTTTAGTAGTGCATCTTACTGTTTTCCAATTGTTATAATAATTCTGCAAATGAGCAGTATTTTGAATTCTCTCTGGCAAGTATTTTCTCCATTTCTTTGTGCAAACATAAAAATAAACTGAAGATGAATATACTGGCAAGCAGCAATTAGAACCAAAGTGGCAGAACGTGCTCTTTTTAGCTAGCATATGAATGTGGCAGTGATAACAGTTTTCTTTCTCGACTATTATTATTCATTACCTGTAGAATAATCAATTTTAGGCAGCACTGTCTTAATGATGATGCTAACATTTTCCCTAACTGCTGCTAGCATTTCTTTCTTCTCCCCCTTTGAAGAACAAGGAAATTGATAGTGTGGGCAGTTCGGTCACAGTCTAGCCACATGCACACACTCACACATACACACACACATGATTTTTTTGTTCCTAGCTAACTTCAAATTAAAAATACAAACAACAACTTGGAAGCTTGTTGATTTATCATGTGTAGCAACAAGTTATTTTGTTTCCCTTGTTATGCTTTTATATAGTCATGCTCACAGCCTGTATGAATGGCAATGAAGAATTTTTGAATGAAAATCATTTCTTGCTTTCATTCCGTGCAATTCCCATCAGCAAGCACCCTGCAATTCTGTGATGCCTTGTGCCAGTGATGCTTAGGGTTTTTTCTTTTCTTTTTTTTCCCTGAGTGCCATTTATCTCCCCTCACACAGCTGCATGTTCAATTTATCACCATACCTGCAGGATAATGCTCCCATAAGCATTCTTTAGTAGATTAACCGCATCTGCATGAGACAGCCCATCCAAAGGTTGCCCATTAATACTGACAATCCGATCTCCAACCTAAAATGTACAACAGTAATGGAAAATTACTAGCATTAGGGAAAATTAAAATTAAGAATGCTTAAAATTCCTCATGAACTTCACATTGCACAGTCATGCTTCTCTTTTGCAGGATCCCTTTTGTGACAGTTCTGCATTGCTAGTTATCATTTCCCATTCTTCAGACTAAGCACAGTATGGATTTTTTTACAAACAACAATGCAACCAGAGAAAGATGTGTTGTATTTTACTCTTCCATTTGCAAGCAGAGAGAGGAAGACTTTCACTGCTGTCCTCCCATCCAGAGAGGATTATTTGTGTCCGTATGTGCAATGAGCTCATACTTCTACAGACTATGCATTCACAAGCTGTAGGAAAGCAGACATTTCTGATATTAATCTAATTAACCTAAACAATTTCTTCTTCTTCTTCTACATAAAAATGATCTTGACCCTGCCAGTTACTGCTATTGTATAATCCTGTTAGAGACATGGCATGAATGTAGCAGCATGTAGCAACAAATCTCATGGGCCAAAGCAACCCTGTGTGTCTGCATAATAAGTTCTTTCCAGTACTAATGATTCCTTGAAACTCTCTCCAGAACTGAAAGTGTTCACTACAGTAATTCCTGAAACACACATATCCTGGGGGTCTGATATAAGTGCCTTATTTTGGCATTTCTTTCATAAAGGCCTTAAGAACAAACAACTAACTTCCAATCTGTTTTCTACCTGTTTTGAGCTCTAAATGATGCCCAGCCTGCAGTCCCCAAAACGCTTGTGGTTTCCAGAGAGCCTGTTGCTGCCCTCCCTCGGTCTGGATGAACACATACACTTCAAGACCACTACAAATGCATGCATGTTCTTTCTCTTAGTATCACTTTTCCATTATGGGCATTATCCCAAGATGCAATATAATTATAAAGGGAAGAGACAAGCAGGGTTATTTGGTTTTGTTTCTGGTTTTAGATATATACATAAAAAATGGAAAAGCGGTCTATGAGTTATTATCAAGGTGATGATACAGAAGTGCTTGAGGCTCCTTCTCTGTAGGACACACTGCAGATGAAATAATGAATATTCAGAGGATCCCTCTACTCACTCTGAGTCTTTGGGTACGTGCAGCCACACCACTGGCTTGAATCATAGCAATGAAGATGGGAATATCTCCTAATGGACTTCCCTTCCCTCCTGCAATGCTGATACCAAGTGCATCATTTGGTCCCTAAAACAAGCAAAACAAAACAACATTTGCAACTGGGGCAACTTGCAGAGGTCAGCATTCAGGGTATAGCAATAACTGATCATTTGATTTATGGAACAGGGAGAATACAGGTTTGACAGACATACACATCCTCACACATGCAGGTCCCACTACACAGGCATACATCCAACAACCTACTGCAAACATAAATAATGCAATTTTACTTCTGAGAGATGCTACAAAAATTAGCAACTTTGGTTAAATGTGTCAGCTTTTGGAATTGATCGAAAATAACTCACTGACCCTTGTTATCTCCACAGTCCTTGGGCCCATATCTGCTCCTGCGAATAATGAAACAAACAATTAGCATCTGTAATTAAGAGATAATGTAATTAAGAGATAACACTGTCAGGTGACAATGGTCCCTTGCTGCATAGTCAGAGTTATCACCAAGCAGGAACAGAGCCTCCCTGTGCCAAACCAGGCAGCGCTGCTCACGTGAAGAGGATGTAATCACTGTGGCTGACAGATGCCACCGTGACGCCCATTGTAGCACTGCCACTGCTCACCACAACCTATTGAATAGCAGCACTCTGCCAGCCTGAAGACAAGCCCTATTGTCCATTTCACTCAATTAAAAATCAGCTTATTGTTCATAAATCACAGTGTTCCTACTACAAAGGGTAGAGCACGTAACTGGTCTGAGACTGTTGAGGTTCCATGGACTTCCTCTTCTAATTTGTGTTCTATTAGTAAATAACAGACAGCCAGGAAGTCTGGCTGGCACATATATAGCCATAGGACATTTAAAAGTACTCAGAAGAAAGAGGGACAACAAGGGACACCTCAGAGGAATCATTCAAACTGGGACTCAACAGCCTAAAAGCTGAGAGTGTAGTGAAGTCCTGGGCTCTGCTATACCAACCCCTAATTCTATCAGCTCCCATTAAAAACCTTTTGGGAGTCAGGCAAAATTAGTCTCTTTCAAAAGTTAATGATTCTTAATAACACATTTCAGTATTTCTCACCGCCAGGCAAGTGTGCTTGTGCAAGTATCTGTTATGAGTATGGAAGGCAGGATTGCCAAGGTGTTGAAGTCTGCAGGGCCCTCCAAATTGCCAGAAGGAAGCCACATTCCTCCTCCAGTGCATGCAAACTGGCAGAAGAAATATCTTCTACTTCATAACCAAAGGCTACTGACTTCTGAGGCAGGTCAGAGCACCCAAATGCACAGGCTCTCCACAAGCTGCAGGCTGTAGATTTAGCACTTGCTAAATCTGCAAATTGCCAACTGGGCATTATGACTTTCTCCTTACAAAACTCCCCTTTGTACACTCAAGAGCAACAAAGAAATAAATGAAGTGGTGGCAGCTTTATTCTGTGACAGAATGGTTTCTAATGTGAGAACCATGCCTGTGCTAAGCCTCTGACAAGGGCGTTGGGGAATAGCAGGGCACAGGAATTCTGCACTTAAAACAGAAGCCATTACTCTATGAGTACACACAAAAATAATGGCATTTGTTGGAAAGTGTTTTGGGTCTTCAAACATCAGTGGTCTTCTGGGAGGCAGAGTAGGAAAACCAGATTCAAGGATTCAGTTTTGCTTTGAAAGCAGCACAAACATACAGCAAATAACACACAGCTATTCTGACAGCCACTCAGATTATACCTGAGCTCCTCTGAGACACATCTGCTGAAGATCTTTTTGTGCCAACAAAGTTCTGTAAGGTTGAGAGGACCGGAGCAAGTGCAGGGTGGAAGTGGCTATGGACACTCTGTTGGCTTGCCTGGAGTTAAAAATAAATCAAAACCTGCGAGTCAAACCCAAATGTTAACTTTAAACCAGTTCCTACGACATACGAGTGCAGCTGTGCTCTGTGACAACCACACTGGAAATACCACATCAGCCACGCAACTGAAAACCCTTCCAACTTCAGTTCCAAATGAGCACCTACACAACTGAACTTCACTCTACATGCACACTTCATGTCGGTCAGGTCTGCTCTAGAGGGCATCAGAAAGTAGGATTAGCACTCTCCCTTGTTCTCAGTGTGTCTCTGAACCTGAGGAGAAGGGTACATGATGGATGCTGCTACAGCTGTGGGCATCTCCCTCATGATGGACTCCGCAGGCATGATGAATGTACATAAAGCACCCAGCAAGACACATAACGGCTCCTCTCCCACACTAACACCCATCTTGTTACATGGTAGTAATCTACAGGCTTTGTTATGTTAGCTGAATATACTGTCTGATTACAAGGTCCTGTAATAGACTCTGCTCCTTTCATTTGACCAAGAACCTACCCTTATTTCCAGAATAACATGCCAGATGACAAAAGAGAGAGCCTCTGAAGATGGCTGCTTGGGCATGTAACCAATTCTTGGCTGTCCATTACCAGCCCTCCTTTCCCCTATCTCTGTATCTGGCTTTATCTTCAGACTCTGCTCCTCAAGGAAACATAATTATCAATTTAGGAAGTGCATCTGAACAACAGGTTTCACCGAGGGCCAGACCTTCCCAACTGTGCAGCCTTACACAAAACAAAGATCTGGCCTATGCTTCTCCATCCACAGCAGAGCTTTCTCCCTCTAAATGCATTAGGCAGTGAATCAAAAGCTCTGGCAGCATTAATTCCAACTGACCAGTGTGCAGCTGTCAGTGATGAACAACAGGCAGAGCACAATTTCCACCTTGAGTTGCCAATTTGTGGGTCAGTTAATGTAATTTGCCATGCATGTCAAAGAAATCACTGTCCTGCACCACAAGGCTTCTATTTCTATGGTTAAAGGTATGCAACAGACCCAGAAAAAAGCCAAGTGAGGACAAAAGTTCTGGATGCTCTTGGCCAGCAGCTTCGACAACATCGCTCACAGTTGTGCAAATCATTCAAGCTGATTTGCTGTGTTATCTGCCAAGATTTTTATAACTCTTGGAAAGGTTTTGCTGAGAAAAATCTATTTGGTTTTCAAAATCACCAAGTCCCTGAGGAGTACTGAGATGAAGGCTCTCAAATGACTCTGCAGTAAAAGCAATTAAGATCTCTTGTATTAAAAGAGATACAGAAATTACCAGGTTCCTGCAAAAGCCTCTTATGCCACAAAGAAAGGGGGGTGACGTTTGATCTGATTTTTACCTGGACTCATGTTAGATACTATTTTGCTTCCCTTCCACCTGTGAGTTTTACATAGTAAAAATGGGTGGGTAATTTTTAACCATCACTTTTTGATTACATTGCTCTTGCTTGGGCTAGCTGTTCATAACAGTGATCCCAAACCTCCTAATACTCAAGACTGCTGTCTTACTTAATGCAATCAGTATAATTTTCCTCTGTTATTTCATTTCTCCTTGCCTGCTGTATGCAGTGCAGATGTTTCTCCAAGGATATTTAGTCAGTATTTTTAAAGCTGGGCTTTAGCCCTTCCTGTACCTCACCCATCCCAGGCTCCAGCACTGCTGGCCTTTAGGAAGTTAAGAAATCACACCACATGACTATGATCTTGGCATCCTTTTTAGGTTGTTCATGCACAACACTGAGGACAAGTACCCCCTCTTACTGACCTCCCTAAAAGCATTCCTGCTTTAACTTAAATCCCCCCTTAACTTAAATCCTATGGCTCTCTATTTCCAAATCCAAACCCTTCTTTTAGCTTTTGTGAAAGTTGGGCTGGACCCCACTGGTGTGCAGGCTCTCCTGACTGCTTCCAATTCTGTGTGAGAGGGAGGTGCACGGGCAATGTCCCCACAGGTATCAGACAGCTGCTCTTAGGCAGAGAGGGGGCAAAATACTCCATAGCTCCAAAGCAAAATACTCCGTACTCCATAGCAATAGGCCTGCTGTGAATCACTGGCAACTTCAATATAACGGCAAAGGAGTCAGTCTTTGGAAGGAAAATCCATCAAAAAAATAGTTTTCCAAGTCATCTTGCCTTGATTTTCTCCCTTTCAACACTTGAGCTTTAATACCAATGGTATCAGTGTTTGAGCTGACTGGGGGGTGTGGGGAGAAAGGGAAAGCCCTGTACTGATTGAAAATGAATTGTTGTCTTTGCTTCAGGTAAAAAGCAAGTGAAGCAGGAAATTGCTCTGTGTTTTCTTCGAGAGCAAAGCAGCTCTCATGTGGTTCTGCCCTGAGATAGGCAGAGATACAGTTCAGTTTCATTAACTCCTTTTGAGTGACAAAACAGCTGCACAAAATACAACCAGCACTTTCTGCAGGTCTGAAAAAAATGTATACGGGCATCATTATTTGAGAAAGATACCACACATTTTTGGTGTGTCTCAGGAAGACACTCCTTAAAAAAAGACATTAACTTGCTCTTCTACTCCACCAGCATTTCAGCACAACACTTGCTTTGCAGCTCAGCACAGAAAATCCTTGTGATAAAATACTTTGTTCCACCTCCTCAGCAGTGTCTATGGAAGGACTGAGCCCCACGTGCATGTGCTCTGTCCCCATGCCCTGCCCTTCACAGCCCCACTTTATACATATGAATTTGTCACTAACCTGACTGTTCTGGGATGTTTTCCGTGATGACAGCCACGACCCAGCTCGCAGTCTCCCAAGTTCAAGATGCACTAGGCCTTGGGCACACTTGGAAAAAGAACAACCACAATGTACAGTATTTAAGTAGACGTATAATATTTCATGCTCTCCTGGAGAGAATTATGTTTATATTCAGCACCACAACCCCATGAAGAAAACCACAAGGAATGCTCAAAAGCATTAACATTTGTTTTTAGACAGTACAAAATGTACCCATTCCTGGATCAAGGTTTAACCTGAAGGTTTAATCCTAGTTGCTGAAGTCAGTATGAATCTTCCTACTGGCAAACTGTAGATGGCCAATTACTCAGGAAAAATAAACAAAAGCTCCCAACTCTTTAATGGAAGTTTGCTACACACAATACTCATGGAAAACACTTCAGAGGAAAAATGCTGCAGAAAAGGGTGAAATTAACACATATGGATTCAACTTCGTAATTGAAAATATCACATACTTCCAATTCTTAAATAGGTAAACTTTTGGCCAAGTATCAACACTGAATGGAAAAAGCAAGGAAATAATTAGCCTTTCCCTTCAAGAATGGAAGAAATCATATGCAGAAACAGTAGTGGTGATGGCAGGGAAAAAGCCCTTGTCTCCAGATACAGTTTTGAATAGAAGTGGGTCTGCAGCATCACTCCCACCCATCCTTTCATCCCAGGTACAGGCTGTCGGGGTTGGGAGCTGTATGGAGGAGTTAACATCAGGCCCTCACAGGCCACCTCCTGCCCTCTCCTCTGACCCAAGCAGCCACATGCTTTTGAACGGAAAAGGCAACTTCAGAGTGTAAGATCACTCCACTAAGATGGATAGCTGTGCAGAAACAGATTGAAGCTGCCATTTTATAGCAGCAGGTCAGTACAGCAAAGCCAAAGGCATTTTATTTCAGTTTTGATGTGTACGCCTCTCAGGCTTCCAAATGTTTTTTTAACATAAGAAATCCACAGTTGCATTTTCAAATAAATGCCTAACTACTACATGTGTCTTTGTTTTTCCATTTCATACCATCCAACTCCTAGAAATACATGGAGAAGTGATTTTAAATGAATTTCCCAAAGTTATTTCAGATGAAATTCCTGTCTCAGTAATCAGTTCAAGCTGTCCTGCTTATGCATAAATAGCACTTCAGGATAATTACCCAGCATAGTGTTAGTAACTGCAATTCAATATCTTAAAATGTATTATGTACTCACCTTAAGTATAGTGGCAACAGTCTCTTGTGAGGCATTTCTCATATCCTCTCCATTTACAGACAAAATCTGATCTCCTTGAATTAATCTTCCATCTAGGTCTGCAGCTCCTCCTTTAACAATGTCAGAGATAAACACTCCACTTCCATTTCTAACAATGCAAGAAGCATATGGCTAATTACACAATCCAATATTCTTTGGGAGACCAGTTTAGATTACTTGCATTTAAGAGGCATTAACAGAAACCTGTGAGCAGTGCAAGAAGTAGTTTTACATCCATTCAACTGTGCAAAAAATCTATGAGTTTTAAAACTAAGGCATGTTTTGCTATATTTAATACTGTCTTTTGACTTGAACCATTAGTTCTGACTGTATGAGCCATGAAGATTCATGAAAAATACCACCTGTGTGAATCAAAAGCCAAGGTTCAGTCTAAGATGGAGTTGAACTATGTCCTGATGTGCCTGATATGAATTATGCAGCCTTGGATACTTTTTCTATATTCCCCTCTGAGGGTCAGCTCAGTTCCTTTCTCAGAAGCCTGGAAGCCCCCAATAGAAACAGGGAGAAGTTTGCAGAAATGACTTTTCTAGTTTGCACCTGAGTTATGCAGCAGAAAATCCAGCTTTGTGGCCACTCAGACATAGAGGGCCATGTATTTTGTATCCCCTCCCAGAGGCTGCAGACCCCTTGGTGCTGGCCCCATCTCCTGATGCTCACTGTGGTGTGAGCTGGTGCCAGCTGCAAGGCCAAGGTTTGGCATCTGGCACCCTTCAGGACACAGCACGTCACAACCTGAATTATAACTGGGCATCACATGTTGACTTCACAAACTGGGCTACCTCTACTGTAGAAATCCCCACAGGCAAAGCACTTAGCAGTAGTACAGAAAGTTTTGCATAGAAGCAAACATGGGAGGGCTGGAGACTGCCATTACCATCTGTAAGGTAATTTACATAAGTTAAATTAATTACCCAGCCCGCAATCTGCTCACAACACCTGGGTTAAACATCACCACTCTTGTAAAAAGCTGCTGCAGAAACTTTACTGACCATACGCAGTCAGGATAATGACATGATGATTTGTAATTGAGAAAATAAATTATTTCTGGCAATAGAGAGGAGCAACCATATGACACTTCCAACGCTGAACGAGTGCTCGCCAGTGTCATGCCGTAAATCTCTTCTAGCAATGAAAGATTAAAGCTATCAGTGCTCTGTTTTGAATGATCTAATAGCAATAGTTTAGAAATATATCAGTAAAAAGTCACATTTTATTAAGCAGCTCTTACCTACCCATCGTGTCTCAGATTCTGCTCTGTACTCACAGTACTGGTGCCTAGTGTTGACCAGTCAACTTTGATACTGTTCAGGATGTGGGTCTAACTCAGCTGCTTGTCTTCCACTGACACCAGTCCCTTTGAACTGTGGTAGGAGCTAGATCTAACTCATAAATCAGTGTTCAAAGGCATACCCTGGTATTTATATAGATACTTATAGTATCTATATTTAAAGAATTTATAACAGTATTATAAATATAAATATATATAGTATTCGTAAGACATCAGGTTTCTGCCCCCATTCTGAAATCAGAAGAACCACGGTTAGGGCCTCCAAGCCCTCAGATGCATCAATGCCGAAGTCAGCAGGACAGTGAGCTCCCAGTTCCACATGTGCCCACTTGGCTACACAGCCCCATGGCATCCTTGAAGCTATTTAGATACAAAATTGTCTTCTTTACAGAGTTTTTCCTTTATTTCCTATTACATTTAATGTCTACAGTCATTCTTATGGCAAAAAAGCAAATTATTTCTCATCTGAAGTATATTAAGGTCAGAGAGATGCTCTTACCGTTTTCCAGCGATGCTGAGCCCTAGTCCTCGGCCTGTTTTCTTCTGTATATCTACATAGAAGATCTCTAAGTTTTCTTCATCTTTGTAATGCGCTTCATCTCTATAAACTACTAATTGCACCTTCTGGGGCGTCTGTCTCAATGCAGTGATAGCTTCTTCATGGCTGGCATTCCGCAGATCGATCCCGTTCACCTGAAATAATCAGTGTTTTCTTTCCAAATGACATGTATAAACGATCTTTTCATTGCACCCTACTCGTGTTAGACAGGACAAATTTGTCAAATTGACACCCCTTGGCACTCTAATTTAGTGCTCCCATTTCTAGAGGGCCGAGCTCCTGGGTCTCCTACTGAGTGCAAGTTTGGTGCTTTGTGCCTCTGCATGGAACAAATCACAATAATCAAAACAGGTTGGCTTGTAAGTTTTGTGGGTGTTCTTCCCTTCTTTTTCACTGCTGGAACCTCAGACAATGCTTCCTTCTTACAACCAGACAAAGTGGGACGTGCTCCTTTGAGCTTCTTGCATCTCTTACTGCTCAGATTCTTTCTCCCCCAGCTTTGCACCACTGCCAAGTCGAAGACAGAAGGAATCAAAAACATTAGCAAATGGCAATGGTGAAGCCCAGGCAGGACATATTAAATGGTTATTTTGCTTTGTTCCAATAGATGGCACACAAGACCACTCCTGGAGCACTCAATTACATTTCTCTTACCATAACCTGAAAATGTTTCAGCATTTTAGTAGTATCAGATGGAACAAGAAGTTCTGATTGAACGCCCAAGTACTAAAGACATCCGTTGCACTTTGAATCTTAATCTGCCAATTTTGCCAACTTTGATCCACAGATACTCTTGAAAGTGTTTGCCAATACTCTGATTTATTTCTTAATAGCAAAAAATATCAATACTTAAATATTTTGGAAGTCTCTTTAGGAAGCAGCATGAATTGTAAGTGAATACAATGTTAATCCTCTTCCACAACATATTAAGTTTTAAGGCAATGGAAATAATTCTCAGTATTTCTAGATACACAAAGTTATAGCCATACTTACTTTCACATTAAGATAATTAAGCCTAATTTACAGTAATTACATTCTTTTGTACTAATTCTGCACACAGTTGTTTGTATACTGCATTGTCATTCTTTTCTTGACACAGGCATCTACTGGGCTTTATCATACTAATCTGAAACTAATTCAGAGTCATCTTTTTGATTCATTACTATGGCTTTTAAAAGCTGAAAGAATAACAATATTATGGCACACAAACATCAGCACTTTCCTGTTTGACCAGAGAAGAATTAACCTTCTCCATTTCTGCCCCCTCATTATTGTGTTCTGTTAATACACAGTTATTTATAAAATGAAAACAACATTCAGCCTTAACACTAAAAACAATATTTTCAGTGCAAGAGCTGTAAAGACAAATCCCCAAGTACCTCTCACTATTTTCCTAACCCTACACACCAAAGCCTTAATGGCCATGCTGGGAATTTGTCCTGATCTGACAGCGAGACACTGCAAGCAGCTGCGCTGAACCCCTGCCTGATGCAAGTTTCATTTGCAGACCAACACGTCTATCTTAACCCTTTCCCTCCTCAATTTCCATGCTTCTCTGCAGGAAAAACACTACATTTATTGACAGAAATAATTCTCTGTGTTATGAGAGAATTCTCTGGTTTTATGAGCCATGGCCTGAGGGAGCAGGTAGCTCTGCCAGCAACGCTGCAGGCAGGCACTGTTTAGCAGCAGGGATGCTGGCAGGGATGCTCACAGGGATGCTGCAACCATCCCTTGCCTTCTTGTCCCAAGTTCACCCAGCTCAGCACTTTGTTTGCAGGCAATACTGAGACACTTGAGCAGTGCAGGTAGTGCAGGCCTCTGAATGAAAGATTAAACAGATGAATAATACTGAGCTATTGGACATGACAGCTGAACTATGTAATCCGAGAAACTGCCGTGCTCAATTAAGTTTAATATATTCTCAATTTGTACCTTCAGTTTATATGAATACATAAGGAAATATGAATATGTCAGGACATTCTCAGTGGCAGAAAAGAAGCTTCAATTGCCCTATGCAATGATCGCTTTCCCCCCTTCAAGAAACCTACACTGCAATGAATACAAGTATACGTGACAAAGACATAAGCAAGCACACACAGAGAGACTTATTTACCTCCAGAATTTGATCTCCAGCCCAAAGTCTGCCATCTCGGGCTGCTGCCCCTTCTTCATAAACTTCATGGATCACTATGGCATCCTGGGGAAAAAAGGGGTAATGTGAATCCTTCCTCCCAAACACCCCTCAAACTGGCAGCCATGACCCACCTCACACAGCCCATTGCTCTGCAGTAAATAGGTACAGCACTCCATGTCAGGATAAGCAAGACTGTAACAGAATTACTTTATTTTTAAATATTTTGGGATAAGAAAACTACTCCCCTAATCAAAATACAGAGAGCCAGTAAAAAGGTAAAAAGGATTTTGTTCCCCAGTTCATAGTAGTCTTGTCTTCAGCTTCTTCGGCTTCCATCATTTTCATCCATTGGCATCAGGAGCATGTGAACTCAGTGTGAACTGTTGTATTAATATCGTCTACTTTTAATGATATTATTTAAAACCAGATTCTTTGGAGCTATGAATATTTTTAGGGACTTGGCATAGAGCTCAGCTTTAAGCAAGAACTGAATGCCTTGTGGTAAATAGCATTGGTTAAACCTGTAAGAAATGAAATCCAGAAGAAATGAACAATGGCAAATGTTAGTTTATTACTGAGGTTGGAAAATGTAGGCAGTGGCAGATGTAGCTTCAGGGAAGGTTTCAGTGATTTAATCTTACTGCCAGCAATAGATGTCCCCGAAGAAAAAGCATTACAAAGAACATACTGTTCTCTTGCTGGTGCTTTCCCTTTGCATTGTTCTGGTTTGTTTCTTATTTCTTATTTGTTTTCCCCCCCTGAANNNNAAAAGGTGAACATTCTGCAACAGAGCTTCAGCTGCAGTCCTGACAGATAGCAGGATGGGATGCTTCACTGTGCAAACGGTGCTCCTCTCTCCAGTGTCACCAGCAAACACCCAGCCTTGGAGCAGAACTGGCTTCATGACAAACCCTGAACTGGGTTTAGATGAATATACGGCGACTTCCGATTAGATATGTAGGCTTTGGGTAACTTGTCCTCGGATGAATATCTCCTCCCAAAATGCTACGGTGGTGAAGTTCCTTCAGCAGTTTGATGTACAAGTCAAAGAGAAGACTTTTTGCAGAGGTTAGCAGCGTGTGAGCCCTGCTGTGCACTGCCTTCCTGGAGCAGGAGCAGGAAATAGCAGCTGGGGTAGAACAAAGTACCTTTGTGTTTTGAAAACACTGCTAGATACTACATCTCTCATCACCAAGTGAACTTCCCCCCTGTGTTGCCTTGCGATCCTTTCCCTGCACACATGGTGCATGTTGAACAGAAAGAAAACTCAAATGCCCTTAAGCTAACACTCTGATCAAGACAACATTGAGAGCACTATTCTCTTTTATTCCCACTACACCTTATTTAATGATGTGGACTTGTGTCTACAGCCGTTTCGTTGCTGCTGGAGCACAGTACCACTGTCATAAGCTTCCTCTTTGATACATATACACCAGTCATTGAAAAAAGCCTAAAGGTCTTTAATCACAAATGGATAACAGCTGATACAAGTGTTCCAGATGGGGTAAAAAAGATTTCAATCTACATAAATGAAGGCAAAATACTATGAGCTGCGTACCAAGGTAATTAATTATATCAAATGAATGGTTTGATTAAAAAAAAATGACATCTATACACACAGCACTGGTAACTGCAAGGTTTTCTTCAAATAACTGACGCAGCTATGACCAGTGGAACAGAGTCCATGTCCCATCTCTGCAGCACTGCTTAAATCCTCTGCTAAGTGTCTTAGATCTTCTCTCAGTTGTGGGGTTTTGATTGGGTGGTTTGGGATTTATTTTTTGGTTGCCTTTGTTTTTAAAATGAACACGTAACTCAAAGTGCACACACGGGACTTGTGCCTGGGTGAAAGCCAGGAGGGTGACAGTGATCTATGTTTTCACCTGAGGCTGATCATGGGTAACTGACAAACAGCTAAGTCTGTGGTTTAGAACTTCCATGGCACACTTCGCTTTCAGTTCTTTAAGCACTTCACAAAGGCAGGCGTTTAGAAGTGGCCAAAGAGAGAACATAAAATATCAACCAGGTTGTTAAGACTGCATCACTCGAACACGACACAGTAGGGCAGTGGATGAACGCAAGCTTCAGTAGGAAAATGGCAATGTGACTGTGTAACAGCAGACTGAGCATGCACAGGATTGTCAAAGCAAACACTTTCAGACTGTATTTAATCTGCTATTTCTTAACCTCTGAACACGGAGCTTTCCACCACATATCTTCAAGTTTGTTTTTCATCTGCGGTTGATCTAAAAATGGTCAACAAACTGGAGTTACCAGCTTTTCCCAGTACTGCCTTATTAAATGTGAAACTGCACATACCTAAAGCTCTGATTCAGGAACCACCAAATGTTATCAGTTTGAATAATCTGCATCATCTATTTGAAAAGGCACCAATTCAGTGTTACACTGTGGTTCCTGCATGTGTTATAAGCCAGATCTAGAACTAAAAATACATATGGCATGAAAAGGTACATTCCTGTTCGGTCTGTGCCTACCCCAAAGAAGGAAACATCTTGCTGACCTACCAAAGCGCTGTTTTCTTAACTAGCTTGTTTTGTTAAAATGGCATAGTTGAATCAAATCGATTAAAGACAGAATGAAACATGTCCATGACGTACTATAAAGGCTTCGCAACAGTCCATAAGCATAAATATGAGACTCTCACCTCCCTTAGCTCATAAACTATGACAGACACCTTTCCTCTGACACTCCTGGGACAGCTCAAAGCACATTTAACCCAGAAGCAATCTTTTTCCACTGGATCTAGTGGGATCTGAGTAAGATTATGTTAGTTTTGATCATCCATGACAAATCACTAAAAACTATTGCTGTTCTTGACCATTTTTAATTAAATCAATTTTTAATTTAATTATTTTAAAGAAGTTTATGCAGTGATGAGATGTGATGTCATACTCCAGCCACCTAACAAAGCCCTAGTCTGTAGTGTCTCTGTTGACGTGCTACAGATCAAAGCTGTAACACCCCTCTCAGTGCCTCAGAAAAAAAATACATAGGAGGTACTGGGACTAAAACAATGCACAGTATTTATTTAAAGGATGGATAGGTTTTAGTTACTGGACATCTGCAGCTTCTTCCTCACTAAATTCGAATTCAGTGCATGCCTGATATCTCTAGAAGTCAAGGCCTAAGCAGATCAAAATCAATTGAGAGGGAGGAAGGGGAAAAAAAGCAGGAAAAAAAGGGAAGAAGCTGTGGCTGCCCCATCCCTGGCAGTGTTCAAGGCCAGGCTGAATGGGGCTTGGAGCAAGCTGCTCTAGTGGAAGGTGTCCCTGCTCGTGGCAGGGGCTGGAACTGGATGAGCTTTAAGCTCCCTTCCAACTAAAACTAGTCTGGGATTCTATGCTTCTATGAAAGTGACATCAACGTTCAACCAGAGGTTGTGGATTCATGGTTGCTCTGGGTAGATTTTTCACACCCATCCCTCTCCATCTCCTTTCACTACCAGTTTCATACAGATCATGGCACTCTATGGTACACCTTGGCAGAGTCACAAAAACTGTGCGTGCAGAAGGGGGAAGAACATATCAAGAACAAAGTTGTTTAAAGAAAAATACCCAGCTGCTGAAAGCACAGACTTCATAAGGTTTACAAATCCATTCATCAAACCAGAGCTTTAATCTTTGTATATTTTGACAAAGAATAGCTGGGACCATTTTACAAATCATGAATAACGCGAAGCTGAACATTTCTTGCACGGGATGAAGCATGCAGAATACAAGTCAAGGCATATAAACAGCGTTTTTCTATGCTGAACGAAGTCCACACTCACAAGTGTAAATTTAGACTATCCAACCATGAAAACACTGAAAGAAAGGTAGAAAGGAATTTGTCTTCTACTGCTGAGGCTGCCGTACAGGGCTAAACAGTGCTTATATTGCAGGGTTCAGATTTGAGCTGTGGGATAGCTACACCCCTCGCCCTCGCTTTAGCAGCAGAACACCACTGTGATTGCACAGTCTGCTCGAGCAAAGGGAAGGCACATGAGTGATAACTCTCACACTGACTCACAAAATGAGGTTTTGGCTGTGGAAGAAATGGCAAGCAAGTAGAAGAGCTGAGAGAGCCTCTTGGTCTGTCGACCTTGAAGAACAACATTGGTGCAGAGCGAATGACTCCTGAACAGTGAGGGCAAGAGAACCTCACAGGAACTAGCACCCAATCTGAGAAATCACTTATGGAAAATACAACTTGCAAAAAGTGCATAGCCTGATCCACATTGCACTTCTTTCTGCCTAAGGGAGGGGAAGGGCCTTGAACTCTTGGGGAGCAGATCTCAACTCCCCCCCAGGCTGTGGATATGTTTTCTGCTTGATTTATAACAACTTCAGAGACGTAGTAGGGGAAGAATATCACACTCACCCGTTAGAGAGCACAAACAGAAATGCTAACATGAAAGAATTAAATTCAGTAAGAGTGACAGCTTAATCTTTGTATCTGAAATGTCAAGAGCTGGTATGGCAGAGACGCCAGGCAATGACCTTGACTGTGCCTTTGGGAGCAAGGTGGTAAAGTCAGTTTCCTACTCAGGAAAATCACTGCCCAAGTGAACCTTAAAAGCCTGCAGGACCATAAACAGTGGTGAGAAAGCCCCACAAGCTGTCTGGCTTCAGGCTTGGACTGCTCATACGTTTTCTGCTGGTTTATAGTTTCTCAGCCAACATCTCTAGTGTTTCTTTCCTTCCATGCAGCTGTTCTTCAGAAGGACAAGCAGCAGCTTTCAATGCAGGGGGCCCTCTGCCACTGAAAATCACCCCCCAGACTGTTATTTGCAAATGCTGGGAGTAGAGGGTGAGGAAGTAAAAGGACATGAGACATGAAGGAAGCTCAAAAATTAAGTATCATGGATATTTTGATGAAGTTCTGTGATGTGGATCACTATGCAAGCGGGGAGATTTCAAAGGAACTGGAGCAGTGAAATCCCCATATACCTGGTGTTGGCTGATTTGACAGTGGAACACGTCTGAACTTTGTAAAGAGCCTTCTTGCATAGTACTGCATAGTCCTTAACTACCGCAGATCATTCACAAGCTATTCCTGTAACTGAGATAATCTTTGCTTTGAGTATATCTTTACTTTGCTATTTCATTCTATGAGATCTAGCCATTGCTTTGATAGGACCACAGGCACTTCACAGAAGTCCTCAACCAAAATGCATTGAGGACTGCAATAACCACCAGCACAAAATGACACCAGGTAAGGTATTCAGTAAGAAATTAGTTGTTTGAAAATCCCAGACCGTATTTCAAATGATGTGCATTTTAAGGCAGTAATCATTAGGCAAAAAGTCCCTGAAACAGTTATGTGGGTAGAAATCATATCCATAGCTTTGCCGTCTTGCTACAAGACTATTTCTACCAGGAGAACATTGCCAGCTATTTGACCCAAACCAAGGGAGCATTGTAGGGCAAAACAGTGCCTGCCTCCCTGAACAGACACTTCAGAGCACATAAAGACAACGATGCTGTAAGTCTAGGTCAAACCAGAGACACCACATATTTGGGAATCATAGAATGAATTCATAGAATCCTAGAACGGTTTATGTTGAAGGGACCTTAAAGCTCATTCAGTTCCAACTTGTACACAGATGAGAGCACTTTCCTGAGGAAGCAGAAGAGTAAGCTCCATATAAAACAACACCCAGGAAAGATGTTTTCTGATTCAGTTGACAAGTTGCATTTTCCTAAGCTAATATTCCATATTTCCATCAAATTTCCTACATAGCTACACGTGTTATTCTAAATTAGCATTTACTGAAGATAATAAAGCTACAAGGGTGTTTTGCTGACTGCAGCAATACAGATTTATCTCTTTCCCAGGGCAAGTACAATATCATTAGTTATTTCCTTTTCAAGTTTTATATACCCAGAGTAGTAAAATTGTCATTTCATTTTTACAGGCTGGTTCACAGATAAAGTAGAAATCAAGTAGTTGCACAGTGTGTTTTGCTGAAGAATTAGCCCCATCTGAGAATCTCTCAGCAGTTCAAATAAATCCAGCTGCTGGTTACTTGTAGGCAGAGGAAATGACAACAGTTATGTTATGATCCATGATCTTCCATTTGCAGATCTAGATGGAATCTAAAAGATAATGGATCAGCAACAAAAGCTGAAGGTCAAGTCCAAGTAAATCCCGTGACTTCTTAAAGGGGTTTATCTAATGCATCATGCTGAATATACCTCCTCCTAACACTCAAATATTTTGCAATTGCAGCATTCACAAACCATTAACAGGCACCCAAAATCCTAAGCCAAACACTACTGTAATAAACCAGGCTATATAATGTAAAAATGTATTACTGTGTTAACATAAAAATGCTTTACATTGCATGATAGCAAAAACCTTCTCCACTCAAGGTCAGAACAAAATGTCTGTTTCCCATTTAAGAGCAAGACCTTGCAAGAGATGGCGTTCACGTGCCAACTTCCATAAAAAAGATTAATCCACAATATCAATATGAATATAATTTTTCATACTAAAATTCAGATTTATTTTAAGGAAGTGGATAATATTTGCATTACATTTTATAGGCCCCTATAGTTACATCTGGTCCTTATTTATTCAAATTTTATTCAGCTTGCATAATATTTTTGCTTACAGTTATATTCGCGAAGATCAGAAAAGCTAAAACCTGAAAATTCAATGGCACTATTCATTAACATTCCTTTGCTCTGCAGTCATCGACATTTGCAAGCTCTCCTTTGATTCTGAAATAATAAAACTAAGGTAATAAGATGTTTAGTGTAAAAATATATGACTTAAGTCAGAATGATAGAAAGAGCTATGTTTCTATGATTCACATGCCAAAGCAAACTAAGGTTTTTCAAAAAGTATCCATGCTCATTTTAGGGGGAATAATAAAACTCAAGAACTACATATTAAAATGCTAACTCTCTCACTCTCATTATTTTATCAAATAATAAGCATATGAAAATTTGCAGTGTATAAGTGCATAACGCAGGTTCCAAAGGATGCTTGAGAACCTGAACGCATATGACACAGGAAGCCAAAAGCCAGTGGTTTCATTAGCAGCAACCAAGATCCTCCTGAAGTCCATTCTGACATGTCCTACTGCTTTTGTATGTTGTTAGCTTGAATTTTATGGTTGATTTACACTCCTGGAAGCCACCAACTTCTTCAAGCAAGGCACTGCTACGTTAAGCTAGCCTTACAGGCAGCTAAACCAGTGCCAAGGATCCATCAAGTACATGATTTGCAAAACTTACTGCCCTAATTCCCATTTGTGATAACTCATGTACAAAGCAGTTTGGTTTTTTCATGCTGTTATAAGCTAATGTCCTTCTGGAATTATGATGAATCCACCAACTTCAGTTTAACAATTTCCAACCAAGAGTCAAAGCAATTCCTCACAATTTCAAGCTAACTGCATTTGCCACTCTGTCATTAAATTGCCTTCTGTTTTATGAATGCGGGTGATGGTTAAGAAGTGACTGCATTTTTTACTCTCCCAACCACAAACTTTTCCCCTACAATACCCAAGCCATGATTAAAAACTTAGGCCTTCTGTTGCCATTTTTCATTCTATTGTTCCATTCATTGTGTGACAGACTTAACAGCAGCAATATCTATAGCCAATATATTGCTTAAATCTCCCAAGGCCAATATCTTGCTTTCATTTGCAGTTACAAGGTAAGCATATTCCACTAAAACAGTTTCAGACTTAGCTGCACTCGATGACTGCCTACAAAGTCGCTTGGACCTCGGCTGTCTATAAGAGATGAAGTTATTTTTGCCTGAATCTAAATAGAACTGAGGTGGGAGGGAGGAAGAAAAACTCAGCCAAGGGAGAACCTGCTTGTTTAAGGAACACAGAAGTCACAGCAGTCCTCACGTTTACGTAGGTCTTCACTTCTGCCTCCAGCACTGCACAAAACAGAGATATCAGACTTGGCTTTGGTGTTAGCAACAGCCTACTCTTGGCAGCGTGGAGACCCTAGCAGGGTAATTAGCCCTCACAGCTCCAGGGGCAAACACTGGGTCTTGAACAGCTGCAATTTAAAGTCACAGTTTTCTTGATTATTCCCTTGCCCTTCCTTAACAGATGGGGTTTATGCAAGGTATGAATCACCTGGACTGACAGAATGAATCTAAATATTCTTCTGTCAAACTGCATCCCCACCATCGCCAAGCTCCCCTGCTCCACTGTGAGCCAGAAAGCCTTCTGGGCTAACTGAGGTGATTAGAAAAGCTTTTTCCTCTCCAACTCCAGTGTTACCAGCTCTCACACCAACTAGCATAAGCTGAGCACAGGCATATTCCATTACTTTTTGGAGCACTGCTAAAGCGCTCCAGTTTCCTGGCTTGGTGGATCACATTGTACAGATGGAGTACCTTAAAGTTTGTAAGTTGCCTTAAAAATGTTTTTTATTAAAGTCAGCTAAAAGCAAAAGTAAAACCATTAAATGTGTACCAAATTCGAAGTAGACAGAGGATGAAGCATGTTTCTTTTTTCCCTTTCTATGTAAGGTTTAGGTAATGACCACCTCCTAGCTACTCCACTTCCAAACTGCCCCTAGGTTACTGCTTCTGCAATTGTTTGTTCCTTTATAAGTGCTTCTTCAGCACTTCACTGTGATTTCAAGACCCACCTGAGCCCGTGCACTCTCCTCTCCTCCCCTCCCAGGGTTATCTACTTCTGCCTGAGGGCAATGTTCCTGCATCAGCCTCCACCAGCCTTGAAATTGCTGAATGGCCTCCAGCATGTCTGAGCCCTGGCAGCAAATACAGAGTCAATAGGTACAAGTCACCAACTCAACCATTACTAAATTCTTCAGCTGGAAGCAAAACAGTGCTCCCACCTACTAAGAAAAAGTTTGTATCTTAGAACAATACTTTTCCCACGTACTGTCAAGAATAAACCTCCTAAAAATTAACAATCCTCCATAGAAAATGACTCCTTGCAAGCTACAACCTGGACACAACATTGCAGCATTCACCACTCTGGGGTGATGATGGGGTTTGGAGGATTTAACCCCACAGGCCATCTGGAGAAGTACCAGAACACCTTTGTTAAGTAATTCCTTGGTGCCCTGTTCTCCAACAACCTCAAAAAACCTCACAGAAACTTTCTGGCAAAAGAGTTTCAGAGGAAAAAGCCCATTACAACAGAATTGTAGAGTGGTTTGGGCTGGAAGGGAGCTTAAAGCGCATCCAGTTCCAATCCCCTGCCATGGGCAGGGACACCTTCCATAGAGCAGTTGCTCCAAGCCCCTGTGTCCAACCTGGCCTTGAACACTGC
>JAOEHY010018492.1:0-21652 GCA_025447955.1 Psilopsiagon aurifrons
GCTGAAAGTCAAAACCACAGCACTGCACCAGCTACCAAGAAGGAGAAAAATGACTGCTACTGCTGAACCCATGACATCTACATATCAGTGTACTGTCAAAATCAATGTTCTTCCCACAACAGGTTCATTTTGGTAAGTTAGGTAAGAAACAAAGATGCCATACTAGAAGAACCTTTTAATCTTGCAGTTACTAGTGCACAAGCTCAATTCAAAGACTTTTGTTTTGCACCTTCTCCCTATATTCTTACCGGTTATGTTTACGATGAAATTTTGCACTGGAAGTCTTGAACAAGTTAAAAAAAAAAAACCAACAAAAAAACCCAATACAAGAAAAAAGCCCAATACCCAGACCCCACCAAAGCTACCACTCAAAACTCAAGTAGTGACTAGGCACTGTCACTTGTAGGTAGGCTAAGCAAATCAGAAATTGGAGAGGTCAAAACTGAGGCAGACATACATATTTTTTTTTACTGCTTCTGTTCCATGCAGAAAATGCCCTTGGCTGCCTCCCTTAAAAACACACACCCCAACAATGGTGACAGAAACTCTGTCAGATCACAAACTGTATTTGAAACCAGTTTAAAAATATCTCACTCCTATTTCTAATAAAATAATGCAGATATGAAGAGTTATACTATATCCAATTTTGGGCTCCCATGCAACACAGCAGCATTTAAGCAGCACAGAAGATGGTATCTAAAATCTGTTTTGCCTCTGCTGCAATTACATGCTCCTTTTGTTCTTTTTAATGTTAATGTAATTGTATTAATTTTATCAGAAAACAGAGGGAGGGAAGGTGATCTAATTTCAGTGGGAATGTCAAAGGAAATTTGTATCTGATGTGGCAGCAACTAATGATGTGTCTGTGTCAAAGAAATCTATTCTTTCATTTGCACTCCTGCTGGGAAGAGCAAAACTTCTTCCAAAAGACCTATGTTCCTGCTCTTTAATATATGTATTTTACATGAATGCTACCAAGTATATTATTCATTTTATACTCAAACATGGAAGTAATCAGGGCAGTAATTACAGATATGTGATAATCCACAATTAATGAGCAGTCCTGGAAGTATTGTCTGCTCCTACACATGTCAACAAACTCCAACACATAGCAAACAAAATAATTACCAGAACATGCTAAGAAATGCTTTAGTCTCAACAAACCATTCTTGGCTGGAAATACCAGCTATTTATAACAGTCTAGTAGATACAAAATGTCTAACATATCATCTCTTTTTATACATTGGCAGTATTTTACCAAAACAGAGCTAATACTGTGGTACCCCTCTTCCTGTCCATCCCTTAGAATCCTTCTGAAACAGCTGAAACCTCCTGGCCGCTCTAAACCAAGTCTGACAGCAAAATAAAAGCTAAATGTATTTAAATTCTGGCAAAACTCCTTTCCATGGCCATCAGTTTTGATGAGAGGCATGCTTAGTGTGGCCTCCAAAGTGGAGAGAGAAAGGCTTCAACGTACGGTCAGTAGTTACCCGGTCAGCACACCCCTACCCTCAGTTGTCCAGCTGATTCTTATCAGATATACAGCAGTGATAGGGATTAGGGAATTGGGGAGTATATAGGACGTGAAACATAAATTACTGACTAATTAGGTTTAATTAGATTTTCTGCCTGTAGAGCAACCCATTTAGCTTAAGCTGTAATTGCAAGCTATCTAAACTTAAATGATTACATTTAAACTAGGAAAGCTGCCTAGCTGCTCTCCTTCAGCAGTACTTACTCCATGCTCCAAAACAGAGCAGTTGTTCTTTCCTAGGGTTAGTACTTTCTATCTGCCTTCTAAAAGATAGCAAAATGATTCAATTAACAGAAAATGAATCACTTTTAAAAAGCAAAAAACTCATTACTTCCCAGAAGACTCCTCAAACTAAGAAAGGCGTCATGCAACTTAGCTGGAGAGGCAGAAGACCTGAAGCTGCAAACCTACCTGCTCTTCTCCACAGGACTGATTATCAGGGAGCAAACAACAGCCAAGAATTTCTTTTAAAATCCTGCAGTGCAGACATGTTGTATAGTCAGGAAGTAATTTCCAGAGCTGAAAATACAGGCTCTGCACAGATAGTGCTTCTGCTTTCTCCATAGCCAGTTCGGGAACCAAACAATCCAGCACAACACACTCCTAAGTTGTAATTGGTTCTTCAAAGCAGATTTGTCTGATACATCAAATTCAAATAATAAAAAACAGAAATAAGATTTCTGTAACAAAGACATGACACATTTCCTCATGCTTTAAGACACTTTTTTCTTTTTATGTAAGATGGCTTTTTAAATGCAGGAGACATCCACATCCCTCCCATGTGTAGTCTATCCATATACCTATGGAAAATATATTATTTAAACATTACTTACAAAAACTGCAAACCTGAATAAACTCCAGCTTGACAGCAGGGCAGAAATAAAGCTGCACTCAACTGCTAGACTTGTTCCACAGTATCTGACAACCCAAGCATCCGAGAAAGGGATGTGATCTAAAACCCTTTCTTAGATACGTAAGGTATATCTTATGGGCTATTATGATATGAAGTCATCCAACATCACAAGCATAAAGCGCTGTCATTCTCTTGCTGAGTCTCTGACAGAAATGCCTGGGAGAACATCTGCCAGAAGGACAATTTTGCATCTGACATCATCAGCTCCCAAATCAGCACACACAGCTTCGTGAGAAACACTTCGTAACGCAGGTTCCCAACTTGGTTTGGGTAACAAGGCACTACAATTACTTCACTGCAGGCATCATCTGTGCCACTTACCAGCTATGAACTGAAAGTGTTATCTGTCTTCCCCTTAAACACTAGATAGAGAAAAGAAGGCACACCTTAGCAAAGCATCCGTGTAAGTTCCTGATTACAATACTGACACCAAAGATGTAATAAAGAAAAACAAGTCAATAAAATGCAATTCTTGATTGCATCTAAGCAGTATATTCCTCTTTAACTGCTTTAACCAGGTAATCTATGGGAGAGAGACAGACGACTGGCAATTTACTCCATCTCCTGCAGCTATTTGCTCTGGAGAAGTCTTCTGGTTTTCTATCCCCTTGTGCAAGATGGAATATTCGTTCTGCCTTTTTCTTCAACTGCTTTTTCATGCAACTAAATGAAATACAGCTTTAAAGGGGTGAAATGCCATGAAAGCTCAGTTCTTGCTCTCCAGGACTGGAATCCTTCCTGCTCTTTTTTCTCCTCTGGAATTAAGTTACAGCATACGAGGAGGACTACAAGGATGTTATGAGGTTATACAGGGAGAAAATTAGAAGAGTCAAAGTCCAGCTAGAACTTCACATGACTACTGCTGTAAAAGGCAACAAAAAATGATCCTTTAAATATATTAGCAAGAAAAGCAGGGGAAGGAGAATCTCCACCTTCACTGGAAGCAGTGGGAAACATAGTGACAAAAGATGAGGAAAAGGCAGAGGTACTTAATGCTGCCTTTGCTTCATTCTTTAGTAAGACCAGTTGTTCGCCAGGCACCGAGTCCCCCTGAGCTGAAAGCCAGTGATGGGGAGCACAACAAAACCCCCATAATCCAAAAGGAAATGATAAGAAAGATGTTACACTATTTATACACACAGCTGTATGGGGCCAGATGGGATCCACCCAAGGGTACTGAAGGAGCTGGCAGAAGTGCTCATTGAGCCTCTTTCCACCATTTATCAGCAGCCCTAGCTAACCAGGGAGGACCCCATTAACTGGAAGTTAGCAAATGTGACACCCATCTATGAGAAGGGCCAGAAGGAGGATTCGGGGACCTTCAGGTCCCTTCAGTCTGACCTCAGTGCCAGGGAAGGTCATGGAGCAGATCACTTGAGAGCCATCACACAGCACATACAGGACAATGAGGTGACCAGGCCCTGTCAGCATGGGTTTATGAAAGGCAGGTCCTGCTTGACCAACCTGATCTCCTTCTATGACAAGGTCACCTGCTTAGTGGATGAGGGAAAGGCTGTGGATGTTGTCTACTCAGCCTTTTGTAAAGCCTTTGACACGATTTCCCACAGCATTCTCCTGGAGAAACTGTCTGCTTATGGCTTGGACAAGTGCACTGTTTGCTAGATTGTTTAGACTGGGTATTAGGAAAAATTTCTTCACTGAAAGGGTTGTCAAGCATTGGAACAGGCTGCCCAGGAAAGTGGCTGAGTCCCCATTACCTGGAGGGCTTTTTAAGAGATGCGTAGATGTGGCACTAAGGAACATGTTTTAGTGGTGGGCTTAGCAGTGCTAGGCTAATGACTGGACTTTATGAAAATGTCTTTTCCCACCTAAACAATTCTCTCATTCTGCTTTACAAGATTAAAAGTAAGTTTTATACTTGATTTATGTTCTTTCCTTTAATCAGATACCTAGACGCACTCTAATTTACATCCAATTTATGCAGAAAGTTGAATCCTACCTAACTGCAACATATGCAGCTAGTGAATGTAAACAGCCTTCAGATGAAGGAAAAAAATAACCTATGAGCAGATTAAAAAAATCAAATCCTATCTAATGTAACAGACTGAATGCTGAGAGGGGATATGGTTACTCTTTAAAATACTCTAGAGAGGGGGCTTGTTTATGCTGCAGGATAATGTTGGATTGTAACAAATGGAATGGACACAGAGGTAGTAAATTACCACTTACCACGAAGAGAACTGGGGGATAAGGGGGGAAGGGAGGGACAGAAGTGTAAAGTAACTGTTACACAGAGCTTGGATTAGGTTTATAAAAGGATTATGTAGCACTTTCTTGCTATAGGAGGCAGCATCAGAATTGTCTTTGCTTATTAACTCAAATATTGCTAATTCATTCCTATTTCTTCCTCCTACAGCAAACATGGAGTATGGAAAAAATCTTGTATCTCTCAGCCGGCTTTCTCCTAGTATGGAAGAAAGCCAGCAAGACTTTTTGCATTAAGTTTTTGCCTCAAAACTTAAACCACAGAGTCATGAAGTGAACAACTTGAGGCAAATGGTGACGTCAAGGTCTCACAAGGTGTTCAGCCACGCTAAATAATTGATAAGTCTTCTGACAGTTACTGAGCCCAGAAGGCAAACCCGAGCACAGCAATAACAGCTGAGGAGATGAATTCACTGACAGTGCAGGGCAGTTTTCTGTGAGTACTCTAGCGTACTGGCAGCAGCAGAAACCCACAAACCAGGCTGCTATTCCCCCAGTACCCTTCCCACCCCCATGGCATACTCAGTGCACAAAAGAAATCTGGATACATCAGTACCAAGCATACCCTAGATGCTGGCAAAAAGCAAAGGCAGTGAGTCATTTTCTCACACTTATGCAAAAATCTTGCTTGATGTTAATATCACACAGACATAACAAATTAAGGCATCACCTGGATGGCAATTCTCACTGAGCAATATTTCCGGGTGCCAGGAATTCAGAAATGAGGTTACACCCCACTAAGGCATCCAGAGCACATTAGACAGACAAAGGGCAACCTATTCCATCTCCCTAAACACGGGGGCAATCCTACCTTGGATTTTCACAGTTTTTGCCACCTACTTTTATTTATAATTGCATCATCCCAGTATTTTTAAATCATTTATCCTCCTTAGTGAAACATGATGTAATTTTTCTTTAATGGAAAGAAGGCAAGCAAAGTCAAATTACATAAAATAGGCAAAGAATGCATTTTTATCTACTGAAATACCAATACCAAATTCACTTTGTCCTTTGAGTGGCATGCCCCAAAAATGCAGAAAACAGCAAAAACATGGTTACATCATCTGTTATGAGTTTCTGTGAAAGTACAGTTGCAGAGATGGGCATCTTCTAGCATCCAAGTAAAAAAAAATAGAGTACTATGAGATCCAATTTCTGGCTGTAGTATAATAAAGGCCATAGGATTTGGCTTACAAAACATAATAGCAACAAAAATGAAAATATATTCTGAATCAAAAAAACCCACCCAACAAACACTAAAGATCAGCAGAAGAAGAAAAAAAAAAAAAGAAGTTATAAAGATGTTTGAGAAAATCATTTTTTGTTTTCCTGGTTTGGAGAGAATCACGAGTCAAGTGGCACAGTGAGAGTTAAGTTCAGATACAGGATAAAAACTGAAAGGTATACACAGGCTCTGATGAGAGCAGATCAAATTGTTAGAAGAAGTAAGAGATTGACAGGAATAATGAGAAGAATTTGAAGATTTTATCCTTAACTGGAAAGGGCATTTTTTAAAGATCAAAACAATGGATGTTACAAGGATGAAGGTTTAAATACTGAGAAGCCAGACTGCATTCTGCAGGTGGGAAAAGCAGAAACTTTGCAAAAGGAAAAAAAGGTTGCCAAGGCCAAGGAAAATTTGCTTGGATTCAAGAGCCCAGGCAGAGTTAAAGCTGATATACAGCAATCCTGAGAGTAATCCAGAAGGGCACTAGGAGGAAGTATAGGTCTGAGTTCTATACACTAGGCTTCTGCCAAGTCAAAAAGTGAAGTTAAGAGGCATTCAAACTTTTTTGAAAAAGAGGGGGAGGAGGGAAATGCAGGCCTTAATACAGTAAAATAAGCATATAAAGAATATCATCAAATGTGGAGGCAAAGAAAAGTTTGCAAGTCCTGACATGCACTCTGGTCAGCTGAAAACACGTCTGGGATGGCAGTAGTACACAGAAATTTTCATACAGAACTGGGCAGGCATTACAGTTGAATAGAAGTAGGAGTCAGGCTGGGGTCTCTGACGTAATATTTGAAAAAATAAAAATCATATTACTGAGCTAAACAATTGCATTTAAACCAGGCAAAGAATCAGTACGAATCAGTTTTTATGGAGGTGTAAGAAACTTACAGACAAGACTCATTTAAATTCCAATGTCCTGGTAATGGCCAAGAAGGTCCTTTGATATCATCAGTGTTACTCTAGCATGGAGCATGGCAGAGGATATGAGTTCTCACCTGTTAGCTTCATACTGGGAGGGATGATAGGCAAGTGAGAGGAAAACAGAGAGAAGTACTCCAAGTGACGTGATGGGAAGAAGCATACCAGTTAAAATAGTACTGCTTATTTGTCTTCCTAGCAGAGGCAGCTAAGATCAAGAAACACCAATTTCTAATTAAAAAGATTAAAAGGAAATAAGAGGTGCACTTCAAGTGTCACCATAAGGAAAGCCTTAACAGAAATTTTGCTACGCTTTTGTCACCTCATGTGGCTCCCTCTAGAGCACACATGAGAGATGAGGACAAAGGAAGGTTTATTTACCTTACTACAAGGACTCCAAAAAGCTGACTTCAAGAAATGAGCAGAGTGCAGGTCACAGATCCATTACCCATTAAACACCTTCCAAGCATTGAAAAATGAGGCAGAGTTTTCAGTGAAAGAGAGGTGATCGTTAGAAACTGGAGTGGGACCACCATATCATTTCTCTCAAGTCAGCTGTTGCTAACATTGTCTTGACATTTAAGTAGAGCACTTCCTTTTGGCAACAACAGAACTACATGTGCCATATTAAAATATCTTGGATTTGATTCTTTCTGCTCCTATGGTGAGGACTTGCTAAAAATTTCTGGACTTCAGAACTCCAGCAACAATTCCAAAACAAAATGTTGGAAGTACATTTTTTTAAATGCCTGCTGCAACAAAAATAGCACATCCCTAGGACCTTGAGCATCTCAGGAATCCACCACCCAGTTGCGTAACTTCTCCAGTTTCTTCTTCCCAACTCTAAGACTCAGTGTTGTGGGGAGGAACGGAGAAGGAACATTGCAGTCCTGAAAGAAAGGTGCTGTCTATCGATACCAAAGCCAATGGGATAACCCCTACACATCAAAAGATTAAGATATTTACTCCAGAAAATGTGTCTGGTACAGGATAAGACACAGGACAGTGTGCCTTACTGATTCATACCCCTTTTAAAGCACTTCCGTTTCAGTTTCTATTTTTCCTCCTCTTCCATGCTCTACTTGCTTTTCAGTAAAAATAATCATACACTGCACAGCACGCCATTTTCTGCTGTAGCCTAAGCATGCTGAGTGGGGGTTATCACAGCTGAGATGCTGATGTACCACTGTCCATCTGCATGGTATCCTTTGACAAAGGAGAAACTGTGACTTATGTTGCTCCTCCACCAACAACAAGCTGTACCCATCATAGATGACAGCATCAGTAACAGCTGAAGAAGGAAAGCCAGTCTCTGTAAAACAGGACATGGCAGCTACATACAGAAACCGCACGTAAATTCAAACTTTTTAATATCTCCTCTTTGGACAGAAATGAGTCAAAATCTACAGTGTGATTTTGTCCAGAAGCTGTTTCTGTGATGAGAATGCAAGCACATCAAAATCCCAGCAACAATTGCCATTCTGAGACAGAGCTGTCTCAAAGGCAATGTTGATCCTTTAATATCCTAATCACTGACTTCAGCTATTCATAACTTCCACGTCCCACAGAGTTGTAAGGAATAGAAAGTACTACTGCAGCTTCTTTTGTCAGCAACTCCCCTTCTTTCTCTGCATCTTAATGAAAAGCTTAATATAAAATAATTATTTGCAGATTGCTCACTAACTCCAACTGTCAATTTAAAAGAAGCAAGTGCATAAGACCCTCCAGGAGTCCTGAAACACAATCTCTATATGCACAGTTATTATTTTTAGGCACTTATAAAAATTGGTTGGTGATAATGACACAGAAAAAGCTTATCGCCATTCCACATTTCTATCATATCCATCACCGAACTTTGAAGATTCAGGTCTCCCTATCCTAGATGTAAAAACTGAAAATGCCACATGTGTGGGGTTTACTCTGAAGCTGAGGACATGCATGTGAGAACAGCATATGAACTTTCAAAACCACAAATGACATTTCAAATTATTTGCCTATCAGATAACAATAATAATAGACAGTATTAACAAGTGACATTTTCTCTTTTCTGAGCTCATTTTTGGAGAAGTGAGTTTATGGGCTTCAGAAGCAAAGTTACTGGAAACAGAAAGAAAGGGTATCTGGGTTTCTACCAAAATACTATCCGCATAGTCTGAAAAGGGATTACATGTTTGAAATCACTGCCTTGGTAGCCAGTTTTTAATAAAGCTCCAGCTCTGTTTGGAAAGATTTTTCTCTGGCTCCCCCTCTACATCTACAGGTTTTTGCCTTCCTCACGATCTTTGCATGCGTGTAGGGGGAGGTGTAGAGAAAATGAGAAGGCAAACATCTGCTACTGCCACCTGTCTTCCAGCTACTGGATGGGGCTGGGATGTAGACAGGATGAATCTTTACAACTTTCAAGCTCACCTTCTGCTTCCACACCCCAACAAGCAGGATAGGATCACTAACACTGTCAGCTCCACTACCCTTCTCTCCAGATGGTCTCTCTGACTTTTACCAGCATCATCAAGACACGAGAAGGACACCAGTTAACACATAATGATCTCTGAGTGACACAGAATAATGTGCTGCAGCACTACACTCTCAGCAGGACCTTCTTGGCAGTTCTGCTTACCTGCAAAAATGTGAATATTAGCAGAGACAAGTATCTAGTAGCACTAATGAACCTCATCACAGCCTTGAGCTGCTAAATTTAGTGGGAAAAAAACCCTAACAAACCTAAACCAAAACAAACTTCCTGTTGTTTAAGGGGAAAAACCAATGCCCCATGGAAGTAAATCTTCATGACAACAAGGGACAGAAGAGCTGAGGGTAGGAAGGGAACTCTGGAGATCATCCAGTTCGTCTCCTGAACAAAGCAGTGTCACCTACAGCAGGTTGTTCAGGACTGTATCCAATTGGGGTTTGAGTATCCCAGAGCATAAAGGCTCCAAAACCTCTCTAGGTAACGTATTCCAGTGCTCAGTCACCCTCACAGTAAACAAGAAACAAATTCCTTATTTTTAAATAGGGATTCCTGTATTTCAGTTTGTATCCACTGCCTCTTGTCCAATCACTGGGAACCACAGAGAAGAATCTTGTTCCACCTCCTTTACCATCTCCCATCAGGTATTTATATGCACTGACAAGATTGCCCTGAGCCTTCTCTTTTTCAGGCTGAATAGCCCCAGCTGTCTCACCCTCTCCTTATATCACAGATATTCCAGTCCCTTGATCACCATTATGGCCCTTTTTTGTACACACTCTAGTATTGCTGTGTGCCTCCTGTGCAGGGGAACACAGACCTGTACCCAGCACTCCAGATGTGTCTCTCTAGGGCTGAGCTGAGAAAGATCACCTCCCTCAACCTGCCAGTAACGCTCTGCCCAATGCAGGTACATGATTTAGTCGTCTTTCTTTGCCATAAGCACACATTGCTGGTTTATGTTCAACTTGGTGCCCACCAGGACCCCAGAGGCTCTTCTCTGCCTACTCCCTAGCCAGTCAATCTGTAGTCTGCACTGGTATCTAAAGTTATTTCTTCCCAGGTGTGGGAGGACTTTGTACTTCCCTCTGTTCAACTTCACAAAATTCCTCTTGACCTGCTTCTCCAGCCTGTCAAGGCTCCTCTGAATGGCAGTACAACCACGTGGCAGCAGTCACTCCTCCCAGTTCCGTATCACCTGCAATTTTACTGAAGGTTCACTCTGTCCATCATCTGTGTTTATTAATAAAGATACCTTTTTTCTGCCTTTTTTTTTCTTTCTTTTTTATATTTTTGCAGTTCAGTAACTGGTGCCTCTACCTCTCCTCTAGGGGCATGTCTATTCACCATAACAAGTAGCTTTTCTAGTCCTGCATAAAGCCCAGTAACTCTGTAATTATGAACTCTAGATTCAACGTCTGATAATCTCCAGACTTTCTTTATGGACTGCATTAATTCATACTGCTCTTGTAACATTCAAGGTTATTGAGGAATTGAAAACTGAGCAATGCATACCTATTACACAATGAACCTTTGATCTTTAAAATCCAGCCCAACATGAAATTTTCTTTTTTTATGACTTACCTTCAAGATTTACTCCAGCTCTGGCTTATTCGAAAATCTCAGGAGGCTGCTCCAATAATTCATTTTGAAATTTTGAACACTGATCCATCATATACAGACCAAAATTATGGCTCACTACTAAAATCAAGCAGAAAAAGAACATCTGCTGTTGAGAACAGCTGATCAGCTGTGAGCCTTTCTACTGGGAAACTCATGAAATGAGCTACTAGAGAGTTCAGCATATGTTCTTCTAAGGAAAGAACAATAGGAAATACTTTCACTTATTTATTCTTTAAAACTATCCCAGAGAGCAGCAATTACAGCTTACGTACCTTCCCCAGTATGGACACAAAACACAAGAGAAAAAAAGACAGCAAATCAAGACAGTATTAATAACAATGCCTTTAAAACAAAGTTTCCTTTATAGAGTGAGGTCAGTCTGTTAATTTTGTCCTTGTTACTGAAAAAATCTTCCAACACTAAGGGCATTGTGGAAACTCTGTTAGGAAGGATAGAGCAGCCCACATCCTCTAGCAACACTACTATTAATGTACAGTGGAAGAATCTTGGCTGAAGACTAGGCATAATCACTGCTCAGTAAAAAATTAAGTACAGTAATCATGTTCCATGTTCATTCCCTAACTGGGTTAATCTCTGAAAACAGGAAGCCAAAAATTTGTAATGATTGTGTTCAACAATTTGTTTTGGAAGTCAAAAAATACCTGAAGCACACATATGCAATAAGTGAAATTTCAGATGTCACTGGAAATGAAAAGAACACTTTGCGGCACAACTCTTAGCTTTAATAGTTGTGAGGAACCAAAACTCAAGTCTTTATCATCACAAAAGCCACAGTCCTACATCATTTTAATGTGTTGGATTTTTTTTCTTGACAAGGAAGCTATCTGTGTTGCCCATTATTACACTGGCCACTGCTTCCTTTCATAAGACCCAGCTTTCAGCTGCTTATACCTTTTCAAGACTTTAAACATTTGTGCTGACATTTTGCCTTGCCTATTGGTTAGCCTGTATTTGGAAAATTTTATCCAGCATAGCCATTTCCAGAAGACTAAGGAACACTGTTTTATTAATCATTAACTACTAACCTCTTTGAGGTTTGCCACTTTGAACTCAGACCATTCTCAGTATAGTTTTTTTTTCAGAGACTGGCATATGGATGCCCAAATTTCACCAATTTGAAGAATCTGCAATCTGAAAACCTGCACATAGTTTTAGCTTGTACAAAATCAGAGAACCTGAATTTCAGCGGATTGAACCTTCTGAAAGTCCCTGCATTTCTCTGTGGATACTTAAAGGTAACCAGCAACTTTAACTGTGAGATGCCAATAAATTTCAAATCCCCCTAAATCCAACAAACAAGTGTAATTGATGCCCTAAGCATTTTTCCTAACAGTTCGCAACTGGAAAACTAAAAAAAAAAACCAAAACAACCTGAAGACCATAAGCCTCTGAACAACTTCAAAGGAATTTGTAAAGAAGCAACTGAGAAATGGTCCCACAGTCACAGCTGGTGCCTGTGGCTCAAATCCACACTTGCAAACAAGCTAGGCCAAAGCTAAGCCACATTATTTCTCCAAGATATCTTTCTGCATTGCCACTCATTTTCCACATTAGAAAGCAAAAAAGTATTTTATAGATCATTTCTTAATCACAATCTCAGCTTTCTGCACCTTTCCTAATGTGCAAAGCAACTTTCTTCCTCCAGCTCCATCTCCATATTCCAACCAACCCACAACCTTCCCACGAGGTCTCTTTCTCATAAAATCCCAAACTCCACAAATCTCTGCTTTGCCAGTAAAGCTTTGAAAACCTGTCTGCTGAATGAAAGGATAATGTAAGGTTTTATTAACAAATAATAACCTAGAAAAACACAAAATCATACTTACAATAAAACATTTCTTAAAAATCTGTTTTCAGGTACAATAAGAGGGATTGTATAAGATACATGGATCACTGCTGGGATGTGTTCCAGCAGGAACTCTGCTTCAGGTGTGTATTCCCCATTCTAATGTGAAGGCTGGGGGAGAGATGAACCACAACAGAAAAGGCTGTAACACCTGGCTGCATGGATTTGAATAAGCTGGAGATGCAAGGGGAGCTGGGGACTTTCGCTTTGTTCCTCTGGCCACCTGCACCCCATCTGACACTGCAGGCACACACTTCTAAGCAAATACAATGAATGCATTGATGCAATGATACAAGGCAGCACACTACCTCCACTTTGGCTTGCACTGCCTCTTAGTGATGTTTACCAGTGTGTGTTTATTATTCTGCTGCCACTGAAACCTCCTCAAGACACCATGTATTGTAGTGGTGGTGCCATGGCAAACATACCTTGCCAACATGCACCATAGCCTTCCTGGGTTGTTATGCAAAGGGAATAACCAGGCACAACCCACAGGCACAGGCACTTGAAAGTAAAAGTAACATCTTGGCCCCAGCTCTGTTGCATACTCTCCTAATCCTTAAACAACCTGAGAGCCAGAAAGAACTACACAGTCCCACACAAACTGCCTCCTCACCCACAACCATCGCTTCATGCACTTCTGTGTGAAGAGCTTCATGTCTTTGCGCAGAAAGGAGGCACATATAAAGAATCCTTGATACACTGAAGGTTTTCTTCCAGGTCCCTGATGCTGTTCTGCTTGTAAATCAGCCTCTGCCATGGCTCTTCTCTATACAAACATTCATACTGATGCATTCATGCCTGCTGTCAAGATGCAAGAAGTGTTCTCTTGCAGAGGCTTGTGCTTCCTCAGCATCAAGTTCCCAGTGAAGCTGGCTCTGGCCAACGACAAAATCAGCAGTGCCATACTGCTGTCAGGCTGCTGGATGCAAGGGCAGCTGGGCAGCAGCAGGGAAAAGTTTGCATTTAATGGACATCTGAGGGAAAAGCAAAGCACAGGAGCTCCACCCTTCTCACAAAGATAACAGATATGACCCATCCAGCCTCATGGGTGTATAGGGGTTATGAGTGAGGACCACTCAGAGCAGAAAGGCAATTAAGTAGGCATTAATATAAAAAAAAGAAAAAAAAAAAGTGAAAACATAGTTGCCAATTCTGACAAAGTGAATTTCTTCCATTTCTTTACAGTAGCTTTAATCCATCAGAATTATATCATACATGAACATACTGAAAATATGGCAGACGCATGATGCAATGTTATATTAAGTTTTCTTGGAAAATCCCTTGATTTATCATTTCAGTTATGATCCAAGTGATACTGGGACCAGTTTATTTGCTGTTTAGCACCCTACATGGGTTGTAGGCTATGGAGTTTCTCCTATCTGCTAAATCACTGGTAAGGAACAGGATATAGCACCACACATGTAAACTGACTTAGGCACTCCTCTGCTAAAATCACTGACAGGTAAGACAGGTATCACTTCACGGGATTTATACAAATCCACCAAAATCTAAATTGGTGATTTAGTAGTAGAGATATATGAATCTATTTCAATTTCTGTGCTCAGCTGAAGTTCAACAAAGGCAAGTGCAAGGTCTTGCACCTGGGTCGGGGCAATCCCAAGCACAAATACAGGCTGAGTATTGAGAGCAGCCATGAAGAGAAGGGCTTGGGGTTGTTGAGAAGCTCAGCATGAGCTGGCAGTGTGCCCTTGCAGTCCAGAAAGTCAACCATATGCTGGGCTACACCAAAAGAAGCATGACCAGCATGTTGAAGGAAGTGATCCTGCCCCTCTACTCTGCTCTTGTGAAAGCCCACCTGCAGTACTGCACTCAGTTCTGGGGTCTCCAACATGAGAGGGACGTGGACCTGCTCAACTGAGTCCTTAGGAGGGCCATGAAGATGCTGAAAGGGCTGGAACACATCTCATACAAAAACAGGATGAGAGAGTCGGGCTTGTTCAGCCTGGAGAAGAGAAGGTTCTGGGGAGACCTTACATCAGCCTCCAAGTACCAAAAGGGGGCCTATAGGAATTCTGGAGAGGGACTTTATACGTGGATAAGTAGTGAAGGGACAAGTAGGAATGGCTTTAAACTGACAGAGCAGAGATCTAGATTTGATGTTGGGAAAAAAATCTTCACTGTGAGGCTGGTGAGGCAGTGTAAAATGCTGGTCAAAGAAGCTGTGAATGCCCCATCCCTGGAAGTGTTCTAAGCCAGGGTGGATGGAGCTTTGAGCAACCTGGTCTAGTGGGAAGTGTCCCTGTCCATGGTAGGGGAGTTGGAACTAGATAATCTTTAACGTCCATCCCAACTCAGACCACCCTATGATTCTATTCGGTTATTTAGCTTTTATATTCTTGTAGAAATCTAAAATCTTTAAATTCACAGTCATCAAAGAAACAAAAGTGTCCATCATGGGCTAATGTGTGAGGATTTTTCTTGTTGTAGGACTGGTATATAATACAACTTATGCTCAAAGACTACGGCTCATAAAATCTACAGGGAATTTCAGGCAGAGGGAAATACTCAACATCCTTACAGCAAATATTTAATACCTTGACACCTTTAGCTTATTTGGTTACCACAGCATTTTAAATGCTCAGCCATTCAGTGAAATCATTCTCAGTTGCAGTTACCAGGGATAAAAAATCGGGATCAGTCCAAGAAACAAGATACTCAGGCACATGCACAGAATAAAACCAACAGAGAATTGCTCCCCAAACCTGTACTGAAACTCTAAAAAAGACTTTCAGATAATCCTATCTGTTGCATGGACAAAAAAGAAAGTACTCAGAAATTCTTTCCTTAGATCTATAAAGGTAGTTCCTTCTGAAATTACTGAGAGATATAAAGACATTCAAGATTCAAACACTAAGAGATACTACACTTTGTTAACTAGCGGCTAATATATGTAATTCATCACCATTTACCTTAAATTCACCTACGCAAAATGCCCACAGGATAAAGGTCTGCCACATACAAAAATGTATAGCTAGATAAGGCACTTTACATCAACCAAAATCAAAGAGATCAAATTTAGGGTTCATGCTCAAATCCACTTTTATCAGTTTTTCACACACACAAAATGCGAAAAACCAATCAACCAACCAAAAAATTCCCTTGCCATACCAGACCCTGGAAAGTCTTCTACACACTGTCTATGAGTCTAAACAAAGCTCAAAACATCATGAATAAAATTACATAACAATCCAGCCCTTCCACCCTAAAACCCACCCAACAATATTGCCTATAGCCATGGTAACCACTCTTGCTTTTTATCTACCCGTGCTTCTCAGCCTGCTCACCCTTGCCAAAACAGTTCTGCGTTTCATTCAATTTGATGCAAAGAATATAAGGTGATGAATAAAAACCATTTACCGACTTCTACAGAATAGAAAGTATGTTCAAATAGGATATCAGTCTTCACTGTGGACTTACAGCTCTCATGTCCTTAAAAGTCAGTTTTGCCATATTATTTTAAACTACAAACAAGATAAAGCAAAAACCCAACTTTCAGAATTCGATTTTATTTCCTTCTCTTAGTCTTTAAAAAAAAAGAAAGTAATACGATAAACCAGTTTGGAGAGGTGTTGCCATTTTTTAAAGATAATATCTTTTATCTCCTCTGAAGAGAGAAATAACCTACAATGTTGCTCCTTATCTATCAAAACATAACATTGTTTTCTCAAGGTTAGCCTAGAACATCGTAAGCTTGTGTATCTCTTTAAGGACTAAATAACAAATTAGCATCAAAAAGCAGAGCTATTACTTTTATATTATAACCATGTAAATAGGATCAATCTAAATTGCTCTTTGTGCTTCTCATCTTGCACAGTAATTTCATTTTCCTGTGAGGCACTATTGAGCAATGGGGAGAACAAGTACAGCAGCTCCACTCCACCTCTGCCACCCAGTGTAACAAGCATTACAAAAAGCCAGAGAAATACTTGTCTTTGAAGTTGAGCATCATCTTCCCTCCCTTAGTTTACACTCAGACAATCTCTATGGATTCACACTATGCCCAAGTCAACCCTATCTACATGCATCACTTACTGCGTCTCATTTCTCCCAGAGTGGTAGATGGGTCAAGTAAATTTCCTTTTCTCTTTTAAAACCTTACAGAGGTGTTGAGGGGCTGATGGGAAGGACACACCAGCTCTGTGCAGTCAAGCACACCTCAGACCTAGGTATGGAACACTTATTTTTTGCCAGATATATCATGCTGTAACACAGTATGATGCAATGTAACTTCATAGAGTGATTAGAAAGAAAATAAAACACGGGCTAAAATACAGCTTTCCTTTGAAATTATATTAGTGCTTCTACACGTTCATAACAGAAACAAGATGACAAGTGACTCACTTCATCGCAGAGCATTTATTTACCCTTCTTTTACCAGTAGATTTAAGAATGCCTTATTGAACTGGATCAATTCAATTAATGAAATTGTATGCATCAACAATGCCTTATTATTTTTATTGTAATCTTTTTATTGTGAATTACCAAAGAATCTGATTCCTTTGAAAATTAGTATTTCAGCTAGTTGAAATGGTAGCAAACCAAAGTAGAAGAATTATCTAGGTATCTGGTCAGGAGCAAAAAAATATTTCTGAAAGAGGGCTTTTGGTATGGTGGAAAATTTAAATCAGAAAAAGTCAAACAAGAAGTCAATATGTTAAAAAAAAAGACAACACTTAAAAATATTAAAACATTATTATAAAATATGGTGGATTATTATTCACTTGAAGCCTTTAAATTAAAACTGTATATATTTAAAAGGCATATTCTTATTTAACCAGAAAACATGGGCCTGATATGACAGGATGTGACAGCAGGCCATTTTTTGACTAGTAATATGTCTGAGATCTCTAGTTGTTCATAGTGGTTCAATTTGGCTTTAAAAATCAACCACTCCATAAAATAAGGTATGCAACCTGAACTTCTCTTCCCCTTCTCAAGGGAAAGTGTACAGGAGGATCCTTCTCAAAAGCTGGGAAGTATTTCTATAGCCCATCTGTCTTTCTGTTGAAGAATTTTCTCCCAAATTGCCTCTTTCCCAATGATAAAGGCATCCCTTCATAGTCAACTGCTTCATAAAAAGAAAACTTATTACAGAAAACTGAGTTGTAATAAGCTACTACCTCCACATTACTTTCAATATTATTTCTAGAGTGCTACTGCTGAACCCAGGACATAGAGTTATCTCTTCTAGTGTCTTTACATCCCAAAGTATTAAAAGTGAATCCACAGAATCTGGAGTGGCTGGAGCAAGAAATAAAAATGTACTAATTATACTCCCATTCAACATATCTTCATCCTACTTATAGTGACAATGCTCACTCCAAACATCATCCCAAGATTTTTACATTACATCTGCTTTTCCCAGCAGATGTTTACATATATTCTGCTTACATCTGCTCTACCCTCATCCTTGTTAATGTATTTGAAATGATGAATCAACCAAGATGATGCTGAAGGTGCTGAGGTTCTGAAAATGCATACATCTACTTGTAATCAGTGATTTCAAACATACATGCAAGATGAAATGCAACAAAGACATGCACCGAGGAACCCATCAGCAGTAGACTACACTTTTCCTTAGCAACTCAGTTTTAAATACTCCTAAGCACTTTAGAAAAGTCTCATTTTTGAGACAGGGAGATTCTGATGGTTAAATAAGTCTGCATTAGTGGGCTGTCATGGCACCTCCACATGTACAAGCACATGGTCTTGCAAAATCATTTTGCACATTTTGTACTATTCATCATGGAAATGACAAGTAACTATGAGCTGGTTTTCACTGTATGCAGAAGACCCCAACCACCACCACTAAATCACCATAAATCTCTTCACAGTGGCATTGCAAGGGAAGACAAGACACAACATTCACCAGAGCACAGTACCTGGTCAGTAGCGGGAATAGACTCCCATCTACGCTTCAGCAAATATAGAGATTTCCGGCTCATGATTTTGAATCTGCTCTAGAGGTTTTCCCACACCTGAGAAAAAGGCTTCTCCTAAACCAGTGTCAAGTGCCTTATTCTGGATTCCCGTGCTTCATTTCTGTAGATGGCAGAGCTCCCCGATGTACACAAGTTCTTGCAAGCTGCAAGGTTGAAACTGGTCACACACAAGCTTCTCCCGTTTCTCTAAAGCATCTGTCTCCTTACAGTACCACGACAAAGGGAGACGGGTGAGAGAGTGAAAAGCCTGGCTTTCACCGATGAATTACCTCGCAAAAGCCTGAAGTAGGTAGACAACACCAGACGCACTCAATCTGAAAATAGCTGTTGCTTAGGAACTGGAGGGGTAAAATGCAGCACCTCAGAGTGCTGCATATATAATTGAGAGCTTTTATATTAAAAACACCGGACGTCTGTGTTTCTCTCCCGATTATCATCCTTTTATAATGTTGGAGGAACGGTCGCTTGATTCCACTGACTCCTGGAGCTACGCCTACATCTTCAGCAAGCCAAACAAGTCTTGACGACAGAGCAACAAATAACTCCCACACATTCAAGGTCCCTCCTAAAAACGTGTGCACAAAGCATGCCGTGTGTCCCACCTAAAATTTCTTAGAAGTATCAAGCATTATGTTTCCTACAGCAATTAAAATACAGTTCGCAGATTTTTTCTGCAGAGAGATAATATGTCAAGGATGAATTCTGCTAGCCACATTTTCTTGTAGCATGTACAGATAAGAGAAATGGCTTTGACATTTTCTCCTTACATCAGTGAGATGTTGCGGTTTTAAAGACTGCGTGTGTATATTAGAGAAAAAGAGATTTCTTTAGGTGGGTTAAACTTTTCTAAACATTCAGAAATATCTTTAACTTGGGACCCAATTTCAAAGTTCTGTGCCTAAATCATAATCTGTATTAATTTTAAAAACTAAGCACGAAACATAACAAAGCCACTTTGCACTTTCTGCATGATTTCAAATCCAGAGAGTAAGTTCTCTGCATGAAACATTTACAGCAGGAAGTGTTATCAAAAACAGAAGGGGGGAAAAAGAAAGTAGTAGGCAGCCAGGAATTCATTGCTCTTTGTAAGGCAACCTATAATACACTCTAATTACAGCAGCCTTAATAGTAGGATTATTCTAAAAGAAAAGGAATCCTACAACATGCACATATGCATACATATGTGTGTAATCTATAAAAAAGTGAGTGCGGTGTTGGTGTGGAAGTCAGGAGCAAGTTAAATATTGTAAAGACAGCTTTTTTCTTATCCCATTTACATTCTATTGAATTACAGATGCTTATCAGGTGACAAACTCCTGCAAACAGAAATTCCCTTAAGCTTCAGTGTATTTCATTTGACATTCATCATTACCTGTAACTATAGGATTTTGCAATTAACTCCCACATGCAGAAAAGGAATGGATTCCAAGTGGGTCATTAAGAAGAATGACATGCACTGTAGTAGCTTCCTCTTGTGTTTCAACACACACCACAAAAAACCCTACTAATTCTTTAAAAAAAAAACCAACAAAACAGAATTAAGAGTTTTCTTTAATGAGCCTTGGTAGAACAATTTTACAAGGTTATATGTGGATTTTAGTTTCATGTTACGGTAAACCAGTGGTTCCATTTCCTTTCTCATAAGTTACATTGCAAACACTCTGACATGCAGGTGGCTCCTTAAGATCTATCTTCCCACTTTTTTCACTTTACTGGATAAGAATAGAAGATCATGGAAGACTAACAGATTGTCTTCTAATAATGTAAGCCTAAACTCCTTCCTTCCCTCCGGCTGCTTGCCAAAGCAGTGCAGACTACCAATGGCCAGGAGAAACCTTCCCTCCCAAGTCCCGTATTTCTCTGCTGCAGGAAAGCCCTGCAGACCTAGGGAAGTACCATAAGCAACCCTGGCAGATCCTGCAGGCAAATCTTTAAACACCTGATGCATTAGATTTGAAGCAGAAGTCTTCTTAACAGAATTTTTAAGAAATCCATTGTTTAACAAAGGGTACATTTATTAAGGATGCAAACTGACAACACTGCAACTAAATCACACAGGGATAAACCAGGTCTTTTATATTATACACAAAACCAGAAAGCTTCTAATTTCTCCTAACCTTTCAAGGAACTACTTAAATCAGGTTTAAGACTATTCCTATCAAAGGCAGCTTTCAGAGACACGTGAAAGAGAGTCTGAGGCTAGAGTGGAATAACTGAGGCTTATTTTATTTCCCCTAACAAAAGTTTTCTTCCTTGCTTCTTGTGACTGGGCACTAGGATACCATATGGTAATCAGAGAGCTTGGATCTTTTTCTTTTCCTACCCTATTCAAGATCCTTTAACGTTTCTCTGCTACAGCACCTTGTTTGTTAGTTTTATAATGATTAGCTTTCTAGAAGCTTTTCAGAACACCTATTCACAGCAGAAATTAAACAAAATAAACATCACAGCATGAAATTGATTAAAACTGTGCACCTCTTCTTAGATGTTTTTTTAAGGAAACACCTCACTGCCCTGTCAAGAAAATCTTACACAGGCAGATTTAATCCTGTTTTGAAGGAATGTGCTCTTGGGGGTGAAAAATTTTTGCTTATTTCGTAAAAAACCCAAAAGACATTCTCCTAAGAAAAAGAAAAATAATCAGTTTTCTACATGAAAAACTGATCCAGAATTTTCCAGACTAATGTTTTTAATGAATTAACAATATCATAGAATCATAGAATAGTTAGGGATGGAAAGGACCTTAAGATCATCTAGTTCCAACCCCCCTGCCACTGACAGGGACACCTCACGCTAAACCATGCCACCAAGGTTATGTCCAGCCCACCCTTGAACACCGCCAGTGATGGAGCATTCACAACTTCCCTGGGCAACCCATTCCAGTGCCTCAGCACCCTTACAGTA
>JAOEHY010018497.1:0-27222 GCA_025447955.1 Psilopsiagon aurifrons
AGGGTGAGGTTGTTTTGTTTTTTCTTGTTTGGTTTTCCTGAAACTAAGCAGAAAAAAAATCTTGAAAGACTGTTTACACACTATGTTATTGCAGATGCATGTTCACCCTTTATCTTTCTTGATTTTTTGTTTCTGGACAGCATTTGTATCCTTGGTCTGACAGAATTTCACAAAATCACCACTATACAGTGACTAAAAAAAAAAAAAAAAAGAAAAAAGTGTTCACTATAATCTTGTTTAGACACCTGAAGTTAAACTACAGCTCTTAAGAATAGAAATAAATGAAGATAAATTAAATGTGGCAAGACACTGTACAGGTTGCGCAGAGAAGCTGTGGCAGCTCCATCCCTGGCTGTATTCAAGGCCAAGCTGGATGGGGCTTGGAGCAGCCTACTCTAGGCGAAGGTGTTCCTGCCCATGGCAGGGGGTTAAAACTGGATGAGCTTTTAAGTCCCTGCCAACCCAAATCCTTCTATGATTCTGTGAAGATTTGGTGGAAGTCCAAATGATTTAGTGTCTTGCAGGTAAACACAGAAATACCTGTAAAATGAATGCACCACTTACATATAATATTGGCCTTTTGTATCAAGGAATTAGTCACTGCCAGATTCATAACAGGAATGGAGCAAATTCTTAGATTAACCAAAAGCCCTTGTCTCAATTTTTTATTTTCTAACTATGCTTCATTTTGGATGTTTTCTGTGCACGGCATTTGAGTGGCTAAGTTCAGACACAGCCCTACCTGCGAAACTGTAGGCTGCAATGTGAGAGGATGAAACCTCACAGGTGAAATGCTTTCTAATGGTAAAAGTGTGCTCCCCTTCCTTTCCTTCTTTCCCAATAAAATAGCATCTCTGACAGTCTTTCACTGAGGGAGCTGTAGTGGCAGAAGGCTGTGTCATCGGCAGCTATTAAATTGTGGCTGGTTGCTAGCCCACTCCTGTAGCAGAGCTGTGACACTGCCCCTTGCATGTGGCTCATAGCAAAAGATATATTTAACTTAGAATAACATCCCAGCAAGGACATGGAGAAGACAAGTGAAATGGCCTATTTTGGCAATAATTCCAAAGCTGGTGTTAATGTCTTTGGATTGCAAAGTAGAGAAAAATAAATAGCTGAAGTGCTTTACCAATTAATGCAAAGCAAACAACTCTCAACAGCCAGGGTCAATGGCTGTCACTGTTGCAGCTGTGATCATCACACAAACTGTCCTCACTTCATTCGTGTAATGTCCTACACCTGCGTGTTGGCTATAAAGAGTCTCCAAAGTGCCTGCTGAGTCACAACAAATGGCACTGGAATGGGAGGAGATGTGTCATTTTAACTGCCCAGATAGCAATGCTTGTTGGGACACATTTGGTTGTCATCCAGAGGGCAAAGTTTTTCAACACCAATGCTATCCTCACAGCTTCTCCCTTCTCTTCCACCCCGGGATGCTCCAAGACAGAAAATAAATAACTGAATTAAGTCTAAAACATGGGACATTCACTTGTTTAAATGCATGTCAATAACAATATACTTATTTTATGTCTCTCTTTTAATATAACCCTAGAGATCAGCAATTAGGAGGAAATAATAGGGCATGATCTCATGCAATTCAGAAAATATTATTATCCCTGCTATACAGATGGAGAAAAAATTGGAAAGGGTTTAGAAAAAGGGCTAAAAGGATAAGTCATGCCTTCTAAACATGGCTTTTGGGCAGCTCTGTCTACCTAGCTCATTAAAGAGAAGCCTAAGAGGTGATTTGATTGTAGTCAGTGCGTACAGAAAATTTCTGATAAAGGCAGGTGTAAGGTAGAAATCGTAGCATAACAAGTTTCTGGGGCTGGGAGACCTCCTTGGTATAAAGAACATTCATAACACTAAAACTAGAATAAATTTGGGTAACGATGGACCCACAATTACATAATGTCATTTCATCAAGATTTCATTTCCCCCCACCCTATGAAGAACATACTCTAATTCATCCACTAGATAAGTATTTGTTGCATAAGCAAATGAGTGAAATTCATTGGTTAAGCTAGATCATAGCAATACTATTTTCTGTTCTTATAAATCCATCTGCATGAATGAATTTTGTTTCTTTTTGCTTCTACAGCATTGATGCAGAGGTTCTGAGGCTCTTCCTTCAAAATATACTACTAAGAATGTAAAAATCTTAATTTCATGGCAGTGAGGTCAAAATATTTGCATGAGTGCATGGCCACTGTGTGGGGAGAACTGGGGAGCTTTTCGTCACTTCTTGCAGTAGTTAAGACCCCTAACAGAGATTTGCTGAAGTGAAAAGTCCTTCAGTGTTTTCTGCTATGCAATCTAATATGATTTTTTAGATGATACACAAGTTAAAATTTTTGAGAAATCAAAACAAAACAATGAGTTTACTGGCATTTAATTTTGGACATGTCTGCCACCCAGCAATGTGTTACAAGACACAATATAGGAAAAGAAAAAGAAAAGACAGGTTTTTTTCTGCTTAAGCTGTAACATCTTGTGCTTTTATTGGGAACTGGAAGTTCGTAGTTCAGACCTCAGTGTCTTTACCAAGATAGCATCTATCACATTTAGATACAGAGGCTTAATTCAGTGCATGGTCAGTCAACCAAGAAGTTCATATTTGGTTCTGGATATTAAGCTCTCAGGTATTCAAGGAGGCTTGTGTCTGTGGAGTTGCATTGGGCCCATGTCTAGAGGAATGCGAAAGAGAATAAAGTACACTGGTGCATGGTAGGAGCCTTTGGTCTGTAAATGTGGAACTTGCTGCACACAACTGGGTAGCACAAGCTAAAAAGGCTGTTAAACCATTAGCACCAAAAAAGAATGACAAGAAACTTGGGTAGCACATGAATACTGTAAATTTTCACAGCAAACAAACATTATGTTGTTTAGCACGGGTTTCCTGTAATTGTGATACAGTGGGAAAAATCACAGTGTTCAGTGGACCTTAAACTCTCCCTTCTGTCTCTATGATAGAGTCACCTTTCTGTTGATGTGTAGGGTGCAGGGGGCCATAACACAAAACATGCAGAAATAATGGATAATTCAGGATGTATTAAAGAACCTTTTTTGTTTACAACACTGTTAGTGCTTCAATTGTTTGTCTGTGCCTTTGTATCAGCATTTATCGAAAGGTTCACAGTTCCTATGCCACTTCTGCTGTGTTACCATCAACCATTAATTTTCCTTTGAAATCTCTGAAACATGGGGATGTATCTGGTTCATTCAGCACTGCAGGAGGTTGCAGTGCACTGGGCACCTTCAGGCCAGTCCAAAGATGATTGTACAATGGTTACCAAGGCAAATCATTAAGCTGACATGAAAGATGTGAAAAAAATTTGCATTAACTTCAGTATATCTGAAGAAATGAGAATCAGATTGAGAGATGCTCATTGGGAAAAGGAAAATACCACAAGTTTTCTACTAGGCAATTTGAAGTCATGGGGAAAAAAAGAAGAAGTTAAGAATGTGAAAATTAAGATCAGAGTGAGCTAGGAAAATGGGCAAAAAGTTCTAGGCATTTTACTGTCAAGAGAAAGTAGGATTATAAAATACAGAAGGAAAAGTGAACGTCAGTAGAATTAACTGAGTATCTGAAAAAATGAGTCCAGAGACCTAAGAAGTTATGAGTAGAGGTCAAAACAGGCAAGGCTGGATAGTATTTTAGTGAAAAGCAGAGGGAAACAGTGCAGTCATAAAGGGCAGAGAGAAATGGAAAATGCCAAGCAAACTATGTCAATTTCTACATAAACAAGAAAAAATAATGAGGTTTAGCCAGGAGAGATTCACTGGATGGGACCTATTTTGCACCTGAGCTGCTCCTGAGACCTCATTCCCAATACACAGTCACTCTGAACCAAGTACAAATTCAAAGTCTCAGCAAACCGTTTAGCAGCTTGCTTATGTTGCCCAGACACTGGAAATGTTTGCACTAGCAACACACCTAGATGCTTCTGAAAACTTTGTGGCATCCTTAACTATTTACATCTAATACTAGTTCTTTATAGTCATGAGACACCACCATTTATCATCACCACACATGTCTGAAAATAGCTCCTCTATCATCTTGGATGAGTGATGCCTTTTTCCATCTTTTCTCTTGCCCAAGGCACATTGCACCCATGTCCATTGCCCTGTTACTCCTACAAAAGTCTGCAAAGTCATATGAATTATTTCAGCCAGTTTCTGAGTGGTTTTTATTGTTTAGAGTGTGCTATTGGTTGTTCACAGAATGTTTCATGGTTGCAGGACAGTTTTGGATGTGTTTCTCTTTCGCTGAGAAGTGGCTAAAGAAGGCCACACTGAAACTATACTAGGCAAAGTAAAGAATGCAGCTCTCAGTTAGGAAACACAGATGTCTTATGAACAGCTAGAGATCACAAATAGGTATCCACTTCAGGCCATTGTTATGGCCTAGTTAAACTGAAATAAGTTGCACACTTTTAGACTTGCAAGTCTTCTAGAGGGAATACCTCAGTGTAGAAACATGTTCTAAATATTGGCCTAAATGGAAGAAGAAGGACCCAGATGAAAATTGTTGATCAGCTTTGGAGTGAAACATTGTTCTTTAAATATGAATGGGTTTACAAATGAGAATGCTACAATATGGAGTGCCATTTATTGTTATTATTATCATAATAAGCAAACAAAAGAAAACTCTACTAAGCATAGTAATTGTAATACACTTCATCCTGATATGCAAATCGATCAGAATAAGGTGGGAAACATTGAATGGGGAAGTGCATTTTTCATTTAAAGAGACATCTACAAATGGTTTACCAATCTTACATTCAAATGCAGGCAAAAACAGGAGAGAGTCATGCAGCATGCATGGATGTGTATATACAGCTTCAGGAGATATAGGCATATCTATCTATATTTGGTTAACAACATTTTTCCGTGATGAACAAAACAGACTTAACGTATGGGGTATATTTTTTCTGCATTGTAAAGTAAAAAGGTGTCATTTTTCATTCTGGAGTTGAAAAATTTGCTTTAAACTACACCTCCTATCTCGCTCTAACAGTTTTCAGCTGAATTTTGCTTGGGATTAGGGAAGGGGAGGAGGACTAAACTCAATCTTTCTCTTTAAACACACTATTTTCTACCAAAAACATTGTCACAAATCTATTAAAACTGTATCAAGCATGATCTCTTTTCTCCTCCTTCTTTCATAGTTCTTTTTTCAAGCACACAGTCTTATGAACTACAAACATAATATAAGTAAATTATATACGAACAGTATTTTTATTCTACTACTCAATCTGTCTAGAAGTAGTGGCTTAAATAACAGAGATCTGCTGATAATGGAAACCCTTCAGTTGAAAGGCTTTACATAGAGTGATAAATACTGATCTTTCAGTGTTGAACACTGAAAAAATGAAGTCTCAGGCTCATATCACACCTACTTTTGAAGGGGGAAATAATATCTCATTCCTTACACTTTGACGTATGAATGAGCAGAGAGTTAAAACACATAATATTTAAAAATGTAGCAGAAACATGAAATTTGGAATAGCTTCTTTCTATTTCATTCTCTGGCTATTAAATTGCGAGATTTATTGTCTTCCTTTTGGAGAAAACCAGCTGCTAACAGGTTAATCCCCTAGCACAGTATCACACCTGCAATTGCTTTGCTCTTCTGCATTCCCAGCAGAGAGTCTGCAGCTCCACTGATGTAATGCTGTTTGGCTACACTTTAACTTTCGTCTTTGTTCTGTGTGTATGTACCAATTTTATTACAAGGAAGAAAGATAAGCCATTTCCAATCCATCTATCCCAATACCATAAGAAGCAGAGGCAATAACAATTATCTCTATCCTTGCATTTTCTCTCTTCTCTGAATAGTTCTTGTACAGTAATGAATTGTAACAGCTCCTTCACACAGAACTCTCTTCCATATAATTAATGTCCTAAGATATTCTATTTACTCATGAAGCAGTTTGAATCAAGAGTGATTACTTTTGAAGTAAACAGAGCTGCTAACAACATTCCACAAAGATGACAGTTTTCCTTAAAAAAAAAAAAAAAGAAAAAAAAAAAAAGGGAAAAAAATCCCAAACCACACACACAAAAAAAACAACCCACACCAAAACCACCCCCAAACCCTACAGTAAAAAAAACGAACTAAAACCCACACGTATAAAAGAAAGAAAATCTTTGCAAAACCAGACCTTTTTCACTAAGGTATTTTCCCTTTGTGCACACCCATTCCAACAACCACCACTGCCTTTTTCTTTCATTTCTTTTCATTCTGTAAGTAGCACAGTGAACATCTTAATCAGCAGGATGGTTTTGAACTCTGGATATTCACAAGTTGTATTAGAATATGCGACTTTTCTGCAAATTAAAAATGTGGTCCACAAACCAGCAGAAAGTGCTCTTTTCTGAAAGACAGCCTTGCAAAGACAGTTCAGAGTGAAATATTTTCAGTCTTGAATATGTTTGATGATATACTGAATATTCTTATGGAATAGTAGATACAAAGTGAGCATGCAAAGAATATGAGACAACTGGTGTTAAGGATATCCCTTGTAATTTAGCCCCTATAGTCTGAGCAAGGATAAAAGAGGCTGACCATTACCTACCTGAAGAATTGCTTCTGGAAGCATTGCTCATCATCCCACCCAACCTGCTTCTTTCCTAGCTCTTGGTTTTGAGACTTCCAGAAAGGTAATTTAGTGTGTGTAAAAGAATATGTTAGGGAATGCATGGCTCACACTTCTGTTACAAGCCAAACAAACCAGACATAAAAATTTCTTGGTTGATTCTGCATACTTACAGCACTCAGTGCAATTTTGCTGCACTGTGTTTTAGACTTCCTAAGTCTTGTCTGGCTCTTTGAGAAGTTAAAAGCAGTGCTTTTTCCTAGGCTGACCTATGGTAAATGTATTTGCCTGGAAAATGGGAGCTGATCATACGTGATTCTCTGTGATCCCTGTCAAAAATTGAGGAATTTCATATTTTAGTACAATCTATATCCACATAGCTGTTGCAGTGTGCCATTTCTCTGAACAATTGCATCTTATCTGAATCCTCAAAGCATTTCTGTGAAATCCCAAACTAGCAATCCCTCTGTCTGCCCCTGGACCGATGATCCTCCTATCAATTTTTTGACAGGTCAGCTTTGGAAAACTCAGTCAACCAACAGGAATGCTTATGCTCCCACCTAATGAAAAGGGAGGCATTTCACTAGTACACTATAAATTACTTGTCAGAGGCACCAAACAGGCTGCACATAGTACAAAAAGCCTCTGCATCTAATTTACACCCTCAAAAGCACTCTGTTGATGCCAGGCATCTACATTTCAGATGCTGACAAATCTAAATTAGGCTTCTGAAATAAACCATCAAGGTGCAGTCTGAGTGTGCTGTCAGGATTAGCTCTTGGGTTTTTAGACATTACAAAGACCAAAACAGGTGCCTATATTAGTGTCTCCAAACACAGCCCGATTTTAAAATAAGGAACTGAGTCTGAAGTGCCTATATTGCCATTAACACTATTTGTTCTTTGTTTTGAACTCTTAACATTTTCTAGGCCATATTTAATCATTTACAACTCACCAATGGATCTCCTTAGTAAGGTCATGTCTGTGCTTGTAAAAGAGGACATCATTTCATATTCATGAGAAACAAAGCACCTAGTAAGTCTCATAACCTCAATAGGCACTAGCAGCATTGCATCTTCCTAATCTCCTTCTCACCCCATACCCTTCACTGCCTTTCTCTGCTCTGTTTGCCTTTGAGATGCTTTTAAATCCTTGGCACTCACATTTTAATATTCATCTCCACAGTTTAGCAGAGGATCTCCTTATTTAGCAGCTGATTTAATAGGGAATGACAACTAAGAGGGATAACTAATTAATAGGATATTCTTATAAAGGAAATTAAATTGTCTTTCAGCAATGATTTTGGTAAAGGTTTGCTAATAGTTGAATGCATTACTTTTGGAAGAATCTTATACAGCAAAGTTATTCTTGTGCATCATGGACTGGAGATATGCTCTGGATCTTCAGTCAGGATGGCTTAGCAAGTGTGAAGTAGAACAAGATTTCACAAGTGTCCAGGATTGGTCTAAAGAAAAGATAGAGTCTTATAGCTTTATAAGATCATTTGTCCTTTCAAAGTGCTTGATCTAGATGTAACTTAGTCTCTTGAACTATCATCTTTGGTGCCTGCACAGGAGTGAGGTTATACTGCTGAAGATCAAGTAAATACAGTGCAAGTCCCACAGGTGGTAGTGGTAGGAGACCCATATGTTTCCTTGTTCACGTACAGATAGAATGTGTAACAGACACTGAACATCTAAAAATGTGAAATATGTACTCCTTTCTTCCCAAATCTTTTGCAAATGCTTGCTCAGTTCCAGTGGCAAAAACTGCAGTGGTAATGTGGATCTAGCCTCCACCAAAGTATTAACACTAATTATGACCTCTCCCTAACATGAAAATCAACCCATTATGATTACACCAATTATCTACCCACCCAGTATCCATGCAGTCTAAACAGAATATGTAACTTCTTTAAAGAAAATTATGATTGCCTCTTTCTGATGTGTAGGTAAAGCTTCAGTATAAAACTGAATTTCTGCTACATGTTTTTTAGCATTACATTTTCCCTCATAAGATTAATTAATGTGCTAAAGAAATCATCTCATTATTTTGCAGCAGTATCAGCTGTTTATATTTTTTAAAAAGTATAGTGGACCACTACATATTTGCTTAATCATTTGTAATTGCAATTATTTGGGAAATAATTATATTTTGCCACACCAAAATACCCTTAACTGCATTTCCAGCATGTGTCTATGTGGAATCCAGAATCTTTAAATATTATTTTTTGCACAAGATAATATAAAGACATATTTGGTTTACAATTATACCAATGTACAGATCCTGCTCAAGCACTGCTCTTACTATCTTTGATATTCATGAACCACTGGATAGAATGATTCACTGTTTGTTCTGATTTCCCTTAAATAGAACAGTACATGAAATGTAATCTTGGTTTCAAAAAAGAATTCTTTCAAATACCATTTTAAAATTCAGGTCAAATGAATTATTGCAATTTGAAAGTGTTTGGAGTGGTGATTTCTTTTTTTCCGCATTTAATAACATGGAGATTTAGGTTCTCTTAGTACATGGAGTGCACGATTCTTTCCTGTAAAATAGTGGAGAACTGTCTTCTTGGTATGCACTGAGAATTCCAGCACAAGGTAAGATTTCTGTTTAGCAGCTGACTGAATATAAAATATTTTTTCCCTTTTGGGATGATAGAGTACTTTGGTTTTGTAGCTGGATTTGATTGTTAATAAATGCATGAGATTTGTATGGAATTATTTGGTGATGTTATTTACTTTATTCCATTTGGAGAACATTGTAGTTCAAAGTTCAGACAAGAGATGAGAAAGCAGCACATCTGTGTACTTTTCTTTAATTTGCAATTCAATTATTCCATGTCATTTAAAAAAGCAACAAAAAACCACAAAACAAACAAAACAAAACAAATCAAAAAAACCCCAAACAACAATCCGCAGTCTTAAATGAATCATGAGCAAATAAGTATGTGAAAAAAGGGGAACAATGTAAGTGAAGCTTAATGCTGGAGGTCTTTGTCCAACTGTGTGTAGAGAATGTCCTATTAAAAAAGTAACAGTATGAATCCTATTGTTCTCTCTGCCTACCAAAAGGTACTGTATGTTCTGTCCACAAAACAACAGTGCATACACACATTTGTACTCTATAAATTCGGTGGAGAGTTTGGATTAAATATTTAGTATACATAAAATACTGCTTCTGTAATACCTATGTGAAGAACGCAGATTTCTGTGGAAGGACTGTAGTATGAGGAAGCTGTGGAGAAACAGAACTTCCCTCATTCCCTGCTCTTAAAGAGGATCCTTGCAAAAGAAACCTTTTACTCTTTGATCCTTAGTTTCTTATTAGCAAATAAATTATAGTACTCTTTCATTTTCCTTTCTTTCATTATGCTGAGAAATTTTTCAGAAACTATCAAATAATGTTTATATGGTGCTTAAAACTGTGAGTGTTTTTTGGACAGTTATTTCAGCTGCAAAACAAAGAAACAGCAAAACCTAGTCTCAAACGGCATTGCAAGGAAAACCTGCTCTGCAGACTCTTGCTAATGCAGAAAAGAACCAGAAGTTCTCTGCTACCCTGTTCAGATATCCATGCACTGGACTCAGCAATATATTATCTGAAAACCTTGAATGATTCCAAGCAGTAGTATTAACATCTCTCACTTATGACTCATGTTTTTATCTGGACCACGGAAAAGTGCACAAAAAAAAAAAAAAAAAACAAACCAACTTCTTTTTAAAAAAGAAATTATTATTATTTTAATAACCACAGGTTTTTCTGATATTATTTTGTAGAGGCTAATTTATGTTTTATTAATTATATGGCTAAGTACTGTTCCAGTTTCATGCTAGAATCTGAAGTGCATTTGGGTGTCAAACAAATTGGTGCCTTTAATTTTTTCAAAATATTTTTTCTTGATTGGTAATTTTTTTAATTATATCTAAGTCCAAGCTCTCAAAATCCCGTCTCTGATACAGCTATTAAGCACGTTATCCAAAGAGACAGGCTAACCAACACAATCTTCATCCTTAAAATCTTGGCTACTCATTCAAATTATGTTGAGCTCATTCATTTAGACAGGGAAAACCTTTAAAATTCCCGAACTTATTTCCTCAGGAAGACAAGGCTGGAAAGAGAGGGCAATGCTGATATTTTCATAGTAGTTAGTGGAGCTAGTGTTGAGCAAGTACTGTGCAGTTTTTCAAGTCAGTCAGACTTTCTTACAAACAAGCCCATCTGTAGAAAAGATTTATTTATTTTTATAAATAAGATTAGAAGCAGCAATTATTTGAAGTGATGTTAAGTCTACCAGTTTGGAAGATTTTCAGTCAATCATCAGCTTAATTTCCCAGATTTACTACTATATATGAGTTTCACCTGCAAGAAGAACTCACCAGCAATCTTAGACTCCAGTTGGCTTGTAAGTACTCCACAAACGCCTGCTGGAAATCTGCAGGTAAGATTTGGATCTAAACTCTTATCTCCAGATTTCGTAGACTATCTTTGCTACAGCTATTTCCTGAGAAATACTAGTGTCAATTTTCCAAAAGGAGCAGTTCCCCCTTAAACATAGCCTGTTTCATTGAAATGGAATCTAAACCTTCATAGGAAGAAAGCAGCACAAATTCCATGGTTGCAACACTGTGCAAAAACTGGAGTCATAATGGATTTTTATTTTTCTAATCTAATGTTTTATATTAGCTTTCATCTGTCTAACTGGCACATAGACACTGGAGCAAACCCCCTGAATTAGGAATCCTCTGTCCAAAGACTTCCTGATCCAGTTCAGTCAATGGGACAAGTAAATGTCACTGTAAGAGGAGCTTTATTCAAAACACAACATACATGCATGAATCTATAGTCACGCTTCTGCGCACTGCTACAGACATTCAACCCAGATCCCTGTCTTTCCAAAGGGCTCTTCAAGCCATGCCAAATGGGACCCTTTTTGTACTTGTGCCAGTAAGCACCATGCTGAGACTGTCTCAGCTGGAAGCCACCCTCAGCATCTATTACAACACTGCAGCTGTGTTAATAATATTTGGTGATTCCTTTGTTTCCAATTTAAAGCTGAAATGTGCAATCTGTACAGGATATGAGCTTATTTCTAAATCCCGATGGATGAATGTTCTGTATCTTAATAAATTATTTGTAGAATATAAAACCGAGTTGTAAATTAAGGCGTCTGTTCTGATGTGAGTTTATCTTGGATAATGCTGACACTTGCTGGAGGGCTCAGATAGTTTTAAAGCTGTATTGGAGTTGTCTTCTCCTTCCTCCAAACAGAACAGTCAAAACCGGGAAAGCATGAATTCAGACTGACTGAAAATAACATCAAGCACTTGATATCAGGGTGGGGAACTAAAAAAATAATTATTAATCATCTAATTTTTTTTTCAAAATGTTATCTGTAGCACATCTATGTGAGGGAAGCAGAGATTCTTCTTGTTTGTGAAGTATGGCAGTGGAAGGAAGAGATCAAAGGAAAAAAAAAAAGTTATTATCCAGTAAGTATAGAAGCCATAGCAAGACTCAGCTCAGCTCTTGCAGTCAGACTCAAAACTTATTGAAATTCAAAGAAGTTTTATTTATCACTTGAAAATATTCTGGATCAGACCACATTTGGACAAAAGGGTCATATATCAGGGGAAAGAAATTAAGATCATAAGACTTAGTACCTTAGAGGAAGAGACAGGAATACAATCACAGGGATCATTGAAATTGTTAGACAAAAGACAACATTGAAAAGGTACTATAGCACCCATTGTTTGCATAGTGCCTAAAGTCATCTCTTCTGTAGAATTTTGCTAACATTTGAGTTGGAATTGAGCAGCAAAGTATCAAGGCAAACTGTGATTTCAAACACTCTAGACTTATTTTTGTTCCAATGTCATGAAGGAAAGAATGCAATATGCCAAATATTCGCTTCATGTTGATTTTTTGGATTGAAAAGCTTCTGAGAGCAGTCTCTGCTTTCCCTTCTGCTTTTTATTGTGGCCAGTATTTTCATCAAGAGGAATTATTCTAAGACCAATCACTCATATTTCTCTTTGGCAGAACATGGGTCCTTCATGTCCCGTAACATCTCCCCTGCCTCTTTGTGGAAAGAATCCTGTAGATTCATTTTTCATTAGCTTGACTTTTAAAATATTTGACTTCAGTTTGTAATATTTTCACTAAATAATTTGTTTCATATTACCCATGTTAGTACATTTGGCAAGCTCACATCTCTGTGTTACAGTTCAAAACTCAGAGGTGAATCATGCATTTCAAAGAGCAATTGCCATAGTACAAATAACACTACAAGAATGGGCTGCCATCTTGTGTACTGGAAAGGGTCTAGATAAATTTTTATTTAGAAAGCAGTGGAATAGTCAGTACAACAGCTTTTCTTAGAACATTTTCAGGCAACATTTGGATGTTAAAAAAAAAAAAAGAAAAAAGAAAAGAAATTTTTTTTTCAATTCTCTCAAGATTTCCTGTGGGAATGGAAAAAGGAGGAAGAACACATCTTTTTTTATTACTATTACTTATAGTAGTAGTTCTAATGCTCAACGTTCTGTTTCTCGCTGGATTTGGGAATTTCCCGTTCTGTCCTGCTTGAGATCTTCAAATGCAAACATACTCTATAAAATGGGCAAGAAACAATAAAGTACCTATTATAGCAAGCTTTTTAGCCTACTGAAATTAGATATTGATAGTACAGTTTATATGCAAATATAAACTGTATATATCCTTATTGGCGTCTGAAATATAAAATACTGGTTGCTGACCAGGCTCAGCAACCTGTATTTAGGCTTCAGATCTTCCCACCTTCTGGTGTTTATGAGTGCAACTAGAAACTTAGCTATAAATATTGAGCAGCATCTAAATGTTCAGAAAATAAAAGGCTCAGGGGAGAGCGGTAACTATTCGCATTTCATGGGAAAGATGAATTTATCAATAAAATTAGAGGTTACTCTAACAGCTAGATATTGGATGTCCTAAACACTTACTTTAATGTTATTCAAGTCACAATGTCAAGGGATGAATTTTGAAGGGCTGAATCTCAAAGGTCTGTGGTTCATCCCATGCAGCTTTTGTTGCCCTATAAAGAAACAGTTCACTATGCTGTCCCTACAGATACTAAAAAAAAATTAGACAACTTGGGAAACCAATTACTCCCATCCTACTATTGATTTACAGTAGATAGGCATATTTCAGATGGCTGAAATTAGGGAAAATATGTATTGTTTCAGGGAGTATAAATGTCTATAAATAAAGAAATGCAAGTTATTTACTTAATAGCTAAATATTTTATTGGAGAAGATTTAAAACAGCCTCTCAACATGTTGCTATCCTCTTCCTTAGTCAATATTTAAGAGCAATATTTATTAAATTGAATTTCTGGGCTCCAAGTGCCTCACCTCCTTTTCTCACAGAGGTGAAGCATCCAGGCGCTGGCTACAGTATGCACTTAACAGAACTGATACTGAGGGCCTTCTGGTGCCAGTATGGCTCTCAAGACAGCAGTAGGGAGGAAAGCTATGGTTTGTGCATAAACAATAGACAGAGCTTTACCCACACATTGCCTAGCACTACCTCAACCTCCCCCAAGACAGCCCAGTTGTTCATAGGAATTTAGAAGTCTAAGATTTCCTCTGTAATAAGCGAAGCTCCTTCCATGTCTCTGTCCCTCTAAACCTGACCTGCAAGGAGGAAAAGGCCAGGCGCCTGGCAGATTATAAACTTAGGAGTAGTTACCTGACCAATTTTTGTTTCTCCTAGGTGACCAGGGATGCCCACCAGGTAATGCTGTTGCCAGGGGAAACACTTCCCTGATGACCCAATTGTTCTCATTAAGGGAAAGCTTATTTCATTGCATATTTTTGTTTCAGTGGAGGACCATCTCCAATTATGATCCTTAGATGTTAAGTCCATTCTTCCTCCTCTCCTAATCTCAGTCCAAAATAAAAAAAGTGGATGGGGTGAGGAAATGACAAAAGTAAAAGCTTCTTCATGCAAAAGATGCTGTCATTTTAAGGTCCATAGGTTACACAGATATGTGTCACAAATTGTGACTTTACTTCTATCAAAGGTAGCACACTGAGATTTGTTGAAGTGGCATACACAGTCCTCAACTACTCTGCCTATCTCATTCCCAAAACATATCTTCACATTTTTGAACTCAGCAACATTAATATCAAGTTTTAAGTTAAGCATTTATGTAATCTATCATGATAATAAATACATTTATATGAAAGATTAAATACATAACATATAATATTACGTCTAATACATAATATAATATGCAATACGTGATACGGTATGATTATATATATGTATACATAAACACACACATAAGGAAAGATATTACATCTTTGTTGGTGACATGGACAGTGGGATTGAGTGTGCTCTCAGAAGGTTTGCCGATGACACCAAGCTGTGAGGTTTGGTTGATATGTTGGAGGGAAGAAATATTATCCAGAGGGAACTTGACACACTTGTAAGGTGGGCTATTGCCAACCTGATGAAGTTTAACCATGCCAAGTGCAAGGTCATACACCTGGGTTGGAGCAATCCTAGGCACAGCTACAGGTTGGGCAAAGGAGAGATGCAGAGCAGCCCTGTGGAGAAAGACTTGGGGGTGTTGGTTGATGAGAAAATGAACATGAGCAGGCAGTGTGCAATTGCAGCTCAGGAAGCCAACCGTATCCTAGGATGCATCAAAAGGAATGTGACTATCAGGTCAAAGAAGGTGATCTTGCCCCTCTGCTCTGCTCTTGTGAGACCTCACTTGGAGTATTTTGCACAGTTCTGGTGTCCTCAACATAAAAAGGACATGAAATAGTTTGAACAAGTCCAGAGGAGGGCCACGAGGATGATCAGGGGGCTGGAGCATCTCCAGCTTGAAGATAGGCTGAGAAAGTTGGGGCTGTTCAGCCTGGAAAAGAGAAGGCAGCATGGAAACCTCAGAGCAGCCTTCCAGTATCTGAAGGGGGCCTATAGGGATGCTGGGAAGGGATTCTTCATTAGGGACTGTAGTGGTAGGACAAGGGGTAGTGGGTTCAAACTTAAACAGGGGAAGTTTAGATTGGATATGAGGAAGAAATTCTTTAGTGTGAGGGTGGTGAGGCACTGGAATGGGCTGCCCAGGGAAGCTGTGAATGCTCGATCCCTGGTGGCGTCGAAGGCCAGGTTGGACATAGCCTTGGGTGACATGGTTTAATGGACGGTGTCCCTGCCCGTGGCAGGGGGGTTGGAACTAGATGATCTTAAGGTCCTTTCCAACCCTAAATATTCTGTGATTCCATGATTCTATATTAAAGGAGGAACATGAATAAAACTGGTTGGTATGCAACTTAGAGATGACTAGCAAAGACGTTTCCATGTGGGAAGAACTATTACAGTTTTTCAGATATCCTTGTTGTCTCTGGTACTTATCATTTTAGGCTAGAACTGTGGAACTGAAAGCCATAATTTTGGTCCTTATGTTCCTATAACAAACCAATGCAAGAAATTCTCATTTCCTTCAAATGCATTGTATGCCAATGGGAAAAAAAACATGCAATCATTGAAGGAGCAAGTATGTTCTCCATGCTACTTTCTCATTTACTGAAGTCAGAGATGTTCATTTTCTATACTGTTTCTTTACCTTTTATTACTGGTTGTCCTGTTGCCTGTTTGCATCTTGCAAGAGGCAGAAAAATGTGTAGCATTTTCTTCTTCTGCACTCCCCTTAAGAAAGAAAATTGCATTGAAAAAAAAATGTCTTTTATAGACGCAATGTATCACAAGCAAGTGTTGCAGATAGTTGCAAGATAAATTGATTTCTGTGTACAAAGTGTCTTTTTGTGATTTGTTGGTAAAATTTTAATGTTATACATGTTAAAACTGTTAAACACATCATCAGAACATGGGAAATTTATTCATTTAACTATTTTTCTCCTTTTATCATTTTATTTTTAATAACAGTTTTTGTCATAGTATTGGACATTGTGTACTTTGGGTAAAATGCAATAAGGTCCTTAACCATTATGAAAACTACATTACAGCACAGTGCAAACTTTCATATCCCAGCTATTGCATGCATGGGTTTCTGGTCATCTTACAATAAAGATGAAGTAGAATAGAAACTAAATTAGTGCTAAAGCTGGGAGAAAACATCAATAACAAAACCACAGTCCTTGAAGTATTGTTTCAGAATTGCTTAATAAAAAAACAACTTGACCCTTAAATTTAGAGTTTAAAAAGTCCCAACAGATAGAGCATGTTCAAATGTGCAAACACACATGCAAAAAGGTGGAGTAGAAATCAGGAATGCTGCGCCAGAACATGGAATGTAAAGCTTCCAGGAAAGACTAAAATTTTGTAAAAAGTAAAAATGAGAGAGAGACCAATTCCACCTTAGATACTACTTGTGGGAATAAGGAATACTCAAAAAACTAAACATATACAATGAGTCATTTTAGGCATGAGCCACTGAGAACTTTCAGAAAGAAGGGCACCAATGCTTATTAGTTAAATTATGTAGCTCATGGAATCAAGTCACCTGAAGTATGGAAGAAAATAACCTCAAAAGTTTAATGCATAAAAAGGAAGAAATTTAGGGTGAATCATCTTGCAAAAGTTATAAAAGTTTTGACAGTTTTAGTTGGGATGATAAGGAACTCCTTTCACTTCTCAAAGGGAATTCTGTCAAAACCTGTTTTCTGTCAAGTTTATGTCTTTCAGCTTCTTGTCTCTCTTTTTATTTATCTTTCTTTCTTTCTTTTTTCCTTCATTTCTTCCTTTCTTCCTTCCTTCCTTCCTTCTTCCCCTTCTTCCTTCCTTCCTTCCTCCCCTCCCTTCTTTTCTCTCTCTCTTCCTCCTTCTCTCTTAATCTCATTCTCTTTTTCTCTACTCCCTACCCCTTTCTGCTTCCTTTTTACTTTTTCTTTCATTCATAAATTAACAAAATTGAAATGCACTCACTCTAAATATGGTACTTTCAGTATTGACTGACAGGTAGACAGAAGGAAAGACTTCAGTACTAAACTTTCCTTTCAGAAAAGAATATTCACCACTGTATTGTTCTAAAAATTTTTAAATTGAGATTGCATCTCGGCCCTTGGGATGATGGTTGAAAAAGGCAGAACATATCCTTGTCATAAAGGATTTCCTGATATTCAGCCAGATTTCATTACTTGAACTGAATCCTACTAATATTCTTCTAATCTTAGTTGCTGTGTCCGTTTAAAGGTTCATGGTCTGGCATGTCCTTCTTCCACGGAAACATAGCTCAGATTTACTTCTTCAAAGCTCTCCCATCAAACTTCTTCTTTTAGCCCAGAGACAGGTTGAAGAACACTGTTCTAAAGCCAATGAAATCGACCTTTTCCAATATCTTCTGAATTGTAGCATGTTGAGAAACAAAATAATGGTGCATATAAAACAAGAAGCAAGTGAAAGAAGGAAAAGTAGAGCAAATATATTAGAGAAGGAAGGACAAGAAAAATAGAAAGGTAACAAGGACTTTATTCCACCTTCTTAGCATCTACCTGAGTCACATAGGATTGCTTTCACGTCTACTGACCAACCCCTAATGCTTAATCAGATCTTTAAATTACTCAAGCAACAGAGCTTTTACATTTTCCTTTGCTCAATTTCATCATGTTATTTTTTAATTGTACTCCTTTGAACCACCCTGAAGTACTTCTGCCTCTTTTTGATCTACATTTCAAATGCCCTTGCTTGTGCATTTTGTTCTCCCATTCCTGAGTCTTTGTTTACTCAAGCTAAACAAATTCCACTCTTTATATCTGATAATGCCCAAATGTGAAAGAGGGAAATGGCGACTCTGGAATTGTTTCATTCAGAGAACAAGGTTAAAAATATATTTCTGGCTGAGTATCCTGTTTTATTAACAGTGCTTAATTGATCATGGTGGAAAGGCTGTTATAGTCAAGTGGAGGAGGGTGTTACCTTCCAAAGCATTTTCCAGAAAATTTACTTAATTGTTTCTGTTTACTGCATACCCATTAGTGCTCTATCATGCATTAAAAACAATGGGCAAGATTAATAACAGCCTCCTCACCCCCAAAATATCAAAGCCACTTTCTGTATTGATAGCAAGTGACTCATTCAGTTTAAATGCGTGTAAGCTGTAATTTTCATCACATTCCTGTCCTTTTCTTCTTTTTTTTTTCCCCTTCTGAAGCTCAACATAACCGTAATGATTTTATACTTTATAGAAACAGTGAAGATTAGAAGATTTGTCAACTCCAGTCACAAGGAAGCATAAATACTTGGTAATATTAACGCATAACACAACAACAGTTAATTAACATCTTTAGCGTGTTTGCTGCATTTCTTATTTACAGATTACAGAGCCCTTTTTGAAAGGGAGTAAGCAGTATCCAACACAGACAGGAAGAAGAGCAACATTCTCTGTGATGTTTTGGAGGCCTCGCTGAGCAGGAAAAATTACTTTTGCTCTGGAAAATGTATCTGATGCTTTAGAATTAAGGTAAATAGGTTCCTACAAATCTACAAGGAAAATAAATGACTCAGGCTCAGAATGTATTCAATCAGTACATTGAATAGCTTACACAGTTTATAATAAGATGACAAGCAAGTTCCCGATGTCTACTAAACTATTCTTTTTCTTTAAGGAAGAAAGTGAAGTTCAGCAAAGCCAGTTTATGCCCCCATCTCCCTGGTTCTCTCCAGTCATAAAATCAAAACAAATTAGAAATACATTGTTACATTGTTATAAAACAGTTTTCCTTTTTTTTTTTTTTTTTTTAACTTTTTTTTTTTTTCTTTTGACACATGAAGAAATTAAGACAACTGTGTCTCCCTCTAACTGGAATTGGTCTCAGACTCCATATTGAATCTACCCTGGAGTGTGAAATTTCTAGGCACTCCTAGGGATGTGAAAATTTATTTATGCCTGTTTTCAAATCTTGGAATCAGATTCAGGCTAATACTCAGATACTTTGAAAGTACCTGGAGACCTGAGACTTCTTCCAGCACTGCAGTATCCTTGGCAGTCCATTTGAGATACTCCTACTATTTCCAGATGAAATACTCCTACTATTTCCATATGAAATCCATATGAATCTGCATGAAATACTTTTTCCACACGCATGAATCTAGTGACTAGTTCACAACTGGCTTTGTAAGATTCACTAATATTATTTACTTTCAAATGTTTAAGTGGCATGTAAAATGTAATACATTAAAAAAAAAAAAAAAAAAAAAAAAAAAACCCACAGAGATTATTTGTAGTTCTGATCTGTGTAGTGATCAAGTAAGCATACATTATTAAAGCAGCCTCTTTTAACGCTTCTAGTGTAAAAACACAACTGAAAATCCTGATTCTTCTGATTCTTTCTTCATTCTTCTTGCTTTTCTTCCTGCTCTCTTATTCACACTATGTGTTTGCCCCTAATGTAGGGCTTCAAAATATATTTGCACACAGTGAAACAGTAAATTTCTATTTATCATCTGTTGAAGTCAGATAAGATCCTCGTGTGCGCGTAATTTCTCTTTATCTGAAGACTCCTTGTGCCTCTCATTTTTTCTTTCATTTTGATGACTTTATTTTCAGCTTTGATTTCATTATCTGTATCTTTCTTAGTAACTGAAACTTTGGAACTGTTTACCCCTTCGAAAGACAGCTTATTAATTTTAAGACTCACAGAGACAGATTCCCAAATTATTTTTGTTATGGTCACCATTCTTCAAGTTTTATGTTTTCAACAATGCAGATAACAGAATAAGTAGCAACAATACCAAAACAATGATATCTTTTAGAGTTTAATGGAATATGCAGCGAAGCTCCTGAAACTCTTCCTAGTAATTTGAAAAGAATTCATTTTGGAGACTAGAAAATGAAAAAGATTTTTTTCTTTTTTTTCCTACTGAGTGTGTGATAAAGGTCTAACTACGGTGCCTTGTCTTGCAAATATTAAATCCAAAATCTTTGTTAAAGAGGTTTAGCTAAGTGGAGTGCTAAACTTTAGCAGCAACCATCTGTACAAGGGAATTGTTTGTTGTAAGTTAGTGTCAGTTCACGGGAAAGTCTGCCTTTTGAAGCTTGTGTCCTTCACATCTGTCCCTTTGGGTTCATGACCCTGCATTCATGCTTGCAAACTGAGTAGACAGTATATAGATCACCCTTGTTGTTCCAGAAAGCTTTTCAGCTTCAAACCATCCTCTTGGCTTCAAGAATCTCTGATAAAATATACACATGTGCCTCAAAGGTGCAACTTTAACAAATGCACAGAGGTAAAATTCAAAGCAACTTAGCTAACAAAACAAGCAGCACAACAATATTTCATTGCAATTAGTCCAGCTTGTGCTTTGGTGGTGTGAGTGTGTTAAGTAAAACTAAAAGGAATAAACAAAAATTAATCCAGCTGCTGGAAGGTTTATGTGACAGCAGATCATGTTGGATAATAAACCTCTTTTTACATACGGGCTGGCTCTTTTGTGGAGCTCTGATGACCAGCTTGATAATATGCAGAATTCTGTAGCTGGTTACTACTATAGCTTCTCTCCTACAAGTTATTGGAAAGAGTGTTCTAAAGACACAACAGTTAGTAGCTTTAAAAATGTCCTGCAACATCCATTCAGCATGGCAAATGATCTAATCTACAGTCCTTTCTTATTCCTGTCTAACTTCTTTATAACGACTTTATCATTACTTCTATGTAATGACTTTAAGTGATGCATGGTTAGCACCACCTAACTGAGGCTTAAGATGGTTTTTTTCACTTCACAAGGAAATCTTTCATTTACCTTGGTGCTGGACCAGCTATACTGATTACTTCTGAATGATTTTTTTCATAAATTAACTAGTCCAGGTTTTCAGAAGCAACTTCAGATTTTGGAGTATAGTATCGTTAACTCTGGGCTCCTGAAAATAAGTTTAAATTATGCAAAACCACACAGCTTTCATTAAAAATCTGTCCATACAAATATATGTTGTGCATATATTATTGTAAGTATTTTCCTATAATTTCTCTTATACTGCCTTCCATGCTGTTTTTCAGAAATATCAGCTAAAACCAACTTTATAACAATTAAAATTTTTTTTGTATTAGCAAAACCTGAGAATTGATGCTTGAACATAGCAGGAAATTAAGTACAGTGAGATAGAAAAAAATGAATACAAGGAAAAATAGAGAATAGAAGGACTTTTTGAGATACCACCCTTAAACTTGATAATGTGGCCTGTTATCAGTAATCCCATTGCTCATTTCTCCACATTGCTTCTTTTCCCCATTCCATTCTGAATTTGGCCTTCCAAATACTGTTACAACTACCCTTAAAAGTTACTTTAGAGCAAGAAAAAGAAGTACTGTAGAATCTTAGAACAGAAAGAAAGAAACTGATTTTTATTCACATAAATTAAGCTTCCTTACTGTAGTAATTTATGAATCATGGAATTAAATTTATTTAACTGACATTAATCTCGTTTCAGATAATTGTGAAGGCTCTCTTCTGACTCAATACATAATTAAAAATCAAAATAATAAGATTTATATTCATTTGGTTGTTCATTTTGTAAATCTATAAGCTATTTTGCTGGCAAAGTCTGGAGTAGAAGTATCCAAGAAATATTGATTTTTTTTTCTTCTTCATGATTATTTAATTGGTTATAGTGAGCATCATTCGTATGAGCAAGCAAGTTGATGCTGGTTACATTTTAATAAATGTACTTCTCACCTGATCAATAAATCCCTGGGAAAAAAGTGCTGCTCTATCATATGTTAATAGGAAGAAAATCTTTTTACTATCTTTTTTTTGTCAGTCATCATGACAAACAAGAATATGAAAAGTGTTAGTGAAATGACCAGCTGTCTATAAAATGAAAGACTTAGAAGACAGTTTCCTTTCTTCCTTTAATTCAGTGAAACAAAATGGAAAATTACACTGAAGCTTGTTGAACAGGAGGTAATGTTCGCAGTCAGAAATAAAATGTCATCAAGAAAGTCAGAATTGGACTTAATATGCTTGTGAGCCACAGACTGGAATTCACTACAGCTGTGTTGACATAGAATATTTTCTAATATCCATAATTGAGCAATTCAGGCCCAGTCCCAAAGATGGATTTAGAGTTCTGATTCCTATTTGGGTTTCAAGCTGCCTATTGATTTAATTGATTTCATGAAATCAATCTGAGGTTAGGAGAGTTCTAGCAGAGTCTGAGAGCCTAAATACGTTGATAGATGTTACACTTGGAACCATAATTTTTTCCTTAACCACTCTTATCTCATTAATATTTCCAGCGGAGACAGTGAGACTAGCTGAACCACGATGTCTCTCGACTCTGTAACTCAGTGTGAATCCAACTTAAAAAGAGCAGATGCCATCTCCTGGATTTCATAGCTTTAAATGTTTTTAACACCAGTATAAACAGTAGATTATTTAGTCCGATAGCACAAGCTCCTAGTATTTATCAGTTGATCCTGTTAACTTACACTTGCCTAATGAAATCTTCAGTAGCTGCAAGAATAGAGTTCTTGCATGTATAGTATAATTTTGATAATTCTGTCCTTATTACCTAATATAGTGTGCTTTAAGGCACCAAAGTTTATTATCTATTTGGTGCTTAAGATTGGATCCTACAAATGCATCCAACTGCCTCAACTCTTGGAATGAGCTGGCCAATTCCTCCATGATATTTTAACTCCTAACTATCTGAACGGGCTGAAGCTTAAACTCTCTACAGATCAATCAAAAAAAAAAAAAAAAGTATAATCAACTGAATTAAAGTGTCCACAGCACCTAATATATTGAGCTTGGAAAGATCTCTGTGAGGAAATCAGAAAGTTAAAACAGAGGGTGTGTATCTTTATGTCTTACTGAGTTTTGGTCACTTGTGAAAAAGGGATATTTAGGCTACCATGTTAAAATGGATTTTCAAAGATAAATGAACTCTTAAGCATCAGGCATCTCAGTCAATCATTCAAGAACAAAGAGAAGAGTCTGTTGTTTCATTTATTTGTTATGAATCATTTATCATAGAATAGAACCAACTAGTTTGGAAAAGGCCTTTAAGATCACCAAGTCCAACAGTTACCCCAGGATTACCAAATCCACAACTAAGCTATCACTGAGGGCCTCATCTACACAGTTTTTGAAAACTTCCAGGGATGGTGGTTCCACCACTTTGCTGGGAAGCTTGTTCCAATGCCTGTTTATCCACCCTGTGAAGAAATTTTTCCTAATACCCAGTCTAATCCTTACTTGGTGCTGCTTGAAGCCAATTTACCTCTTGTCTTATCACTTCTTACCTGGGAGAAGAAACTAACCCTCAACTCACTACAACATTTCACATAGTTGTAGAGGTCCCCCCTGAGCCTTCTTTTCTCCAGACTAAATCCCGCATGTCTCTCAGCCATTCCTCATCACACTTGTGCTCCCGGCCATTAGCTAACTCCATTGCCCTTCTCTGGATCTGCTCCAGCAACTCAATGTCTCTCTTGTAGTGAGGGGCCCAACACTGAACACAAGATTCAAGGTGCATCCCCACCAGTGCCCAGTGCAGGGGGATGATCACTGGCCTGACCCTGCTGCCACAATATTGCCGGTACAGGCCAGGATGCTGTTGTGTTCTTGGCTGCCTGGGCACAGGCTGCTCTTGTTCAGCTCCGTCAATCAGCATACCCAGGTCATTTTCTGCTGAGCAGCTTTCCAGCCACCCTTCCCCAGGCCTGTATTGTTGCATGGGTTTGTTGTGGCCCAAGTGCAGTACCTGGCACTTTGCCTTGTTGAACCTCATGCAGCTAGCCTTGGCCCATGGATCCAGCTTGTCCAGATCCCTGCTCATAGCCTTTCTATCTTTCAGCAGGTTAACACTCTCACCCAAATTGGTGTCATCTGCAAATTTACTGAGGATGCACTCAATCCTCTCATCCAGATCATCAATGAAGACATTAAACAGCACTGGCCCTATCACTAATCCCTGAGGGACACCACTAGAGACCAGTTGTCAACTAGATGTGACACCATTTACTACCACTCTTTGGGCTCTGCCAGCCAGCCAGTTTCCAACCCAATGAAGAATAACCCTATCCAGGCCATAGGCAGCCAACTTCTCCAGGAGAATGCAGTGAGAGACAGCACAAATAGACAATGTTCACAGCCTTTCCCTCATTAACCAGGCAGGTCACGTTATTGTAGAAGGAGATCAGGTGGGTCAAGCAGAACCTGCCTTTCATGAACTCATGTTGACTGGGCCTGAGTTTCAAGAGGTGAAAAATATCCTGTGTTTAATATCCTTTGTAATTTGATGTTTTGAAATGGATATTCCCTAAGATGAAAACTCTTTTATTTTATCTGTGGAAGGTAGATTGTGGCACTGAAGCCTACTTCTTAGAAAATTTAGGTAGGGAAGAAATCAGTGTTGCAGCTTGTTGGGATTTTTTGACTATATATTGCCTGTATCTTTGTTTCATGTTTGTTTCTTTCCAGCACAGTAGCCAAAGCCCAGCAGTTCTTCAATAGCAAACTTCCTTCAGCTGTTCTGTTCTGGTGATTTTTCTGTGTCTCATTAAACAACAGACTAGAATGTGTGGTGAAGACTATGCAGGTGTGCAACAATATGAGCTCTATTAATTTCTGAGTACTTCTGCATAGTCTGAGTAATTTGGATTTCTTCCAAAAAATTCACCAGTAGGACAAGTTCCTTCCTTTAGAGTTACCTAGGTTTGAATATTATTCTGTCAAAAGTTAAAGATATTAACCAAGAAAAATCTCAGAGTATATGGGATGGGATAGAATAGGGAAAATAACAGAAAGTCTTTGCCCTTATGATCTTCAGGAAACTTTCTTCAAACTTCTATTTTAAATCACAGAAAATTTCCCACATAAAATAGTTCTGAGATCCTATATTCCAGGCTAATTACAAAGACAATAGCTACTTTTCTTCCATTTTGCCTCTGCCCCTAAATCCATTTTCAACCATATGTTCTTGAAAAACTGTTGTTCTTTTCCTAAAGCTTTGTCAGAAAATTCTTTCCACCACCAATAGAAATATCTTTCTTCCAGTGCCATTATTCTGAACACAAGCTAGAATGTATTTTAGTATCACTTGCATTCCACCAGCACAAGCATCTCCTCCGCATTTTTTGACCAAAACAATGTTGTTGTTTCATAACATTAATTTGAAGTTTCCTGCTTTATTTTTCAAACCCACTGGGGAAAGAACTGTCTTTTTTCTGTTTCTTTAAATTTATTTCTGCTCTTCTTACAGTGATTCCTTTTTAGGCTTTCTGCCCTTTTTTTTCCTTACCAGTAAGAGAAGTTTCTTCCTCCAAGACACTATTGTTACAAAAAGGATTTCTAGCTCATTTAAATTGTTTTGAAAATTCAGCTAATAGCATATCTAATCTTAGTTCCTGTCTATATTCTGTAGTAATGTATTTACTTTAGCTATTTGTGTGTGAGACAAATATTGAAATACACTTTATCGGTAACTTAGACAAATAAATACTTAGTGGAGCAAATTATTGACCAGACACTTTTCCATCAGTGTAAATAACTTTGACTATCCCAAAGGTTAGCATCTATTTTCCCTAGTAAGACAGCAGAGAAAATACCTTCAGGGGACAAGAACTTAGTGATATCTGGAAGTGCCTAGTCTTAACATGGGCTACAGAAACAGCCTTTTTTTTTTTTTGTCTGAACACATTGCTGTTTGAAATTAGCTTTGCAAACAGCAGAATATTAACTTCATATTTTTTATATAAATTATTATTGTAGCCTTAATTAAAACATGTCTTTGGGTTACAATTAAAATGTTTTCTTTTCTTGTACCTTCCTTTTTAACTTAAGGATAGCATCTCCCCTCTCCCCCAGTAACTAAAATAAAACAAACCCCAAAAATCCCTGAGCAAGAAAACCAAAGCATCATGGGGTAAGGTTTAACTATCTGGTATTAGAAACCACATATAGTGACTGAATTTTTCTCTAGTTACTTTGTTCCATTCTTTTATTACTTCTATGATCTTAGCAGGTGCATGCACCAATAGTTCATTTTGGTTCTAACTCAGCTCTCCCTGTCTGGTTTACTGCCATCAATACTGCAGATACAATATCGCATCTAGAACTTAAACTCAGTGAATGCGTTAAACATTGCTAAGGTCTTGATCCAGTTCTCACTGAAAAGACTCTCTGAAAGTGAATCTTCCTGCTGATTTCAATAGGCTTATCAGCTCTAAACTGATATTTTGCATCAAAGATTGCTCACTAAATATGGGCCTAAATTCATAATGTCTGATAGCTTATAATTTATAGCAAAAGAACACGGATAAAAAGATTTTATGCTCATGAAAGTGCGAAAGAAAGAAAGAAAGTTCTATCTAAACAAGGGACCATTTGCAAAATATAATGAACCAGATTGCTTAAAAGTTGACCTGACCAAAGACCTTCTGAAGTTGAATTAGAGGAGGAAAATTGGTAGGGGCCCAGAGGGAACATTTTGGTATGAGTGAGATATTTTTGAAAGTATACTTTAACTTCTGTCTAACTTAGGAGCTTTATACACTGTATTGTATATTCTGAGAAGATAACTGTGAAATTTAAATTCCTCTTTAGTTATCTTATTATTGCTTCCCCCCCCCCCTCTTGCTTTTTTTTACTTTCCTTTTCT
>JAOEHY010018497.1:30489-45383 GCA_025447955.1 Psilopsiagon aurifrons
TTATATATATATTATTAATTTTTTTTTTTTTTTTATTTTTAGAAGAAGACATGATCCAGCACACACAAAAATGAGGTAGAATGTGAGAGATAAAGAAATGGAAAGGAGAAGGGAATGAGTGTTATGCTTGCAGTTTCTTAATCTTTGCAGCCTTAGGGTTTGTTGAAGTTAACTAAGAGGAAATTTTTTTTTCCACATATTAATAGTGAAATTAATCTATTCTAGGACATTTGTGAAGTAGACTCCTAAACCATAGCTAAGCTCCCTGCAAAGTAATCACCTGTAGAGGGTGATTCTTCTGAATGATTCATGACACCCATCACAGAATCCAAAACTCACCCTCTGGATGAGCTTATATCTGCTCAATGAACTGGAAGAGGAGCAAGCCATGACTCAGTCACACTTCCTTTTTGGGAGATTGCAGCCCTTATCTAAGTGATGAGTAATGCTGGTGCATAAATATGCCTGAATATGAAGTGCATTGGATCAATCGGCTGGACCTGAAGGTCAGTCAGAATGGACCTTTTGGAATTATTTTCCTTAAATTTGTCAAAATATTTTATTGCAAATTTAAAAAAAAAAAATATCAAATGAAGATTCCTGGAGAAAATGTTCCTATCCATTCAAAGAGAGAGAGATCAACTTTATTCTTTTCCAAAAAAGCCCATATAGTAAACGGAATATGAGGTTGGGGTGGGGTTTTTATTTGTTTGGGGGTTTTTTTATATGTGTTTTTTGGGGATGATAGGTTGACTGCAAAGGAGGGGTTGTTAGTTTTGTTTTGTCTATTTATATTCTATTCTTTGGGGACTTTCAGTTGTTTTCTTAACCATGATTCAAAATATAAACAAAAAATACCCAAAACATTAATTTTGAGCAGGAACCAAATAAAAAAATAGCCCACAATTACTTTCCTTTATAGGAGACAAAGCTAAATGACAAAAATTGACTTTCAATAAATTCCACGAATTCTATAAGATAATGACAAAAGTGGTTTTGCTTTTACAATATTTTCTTTGGAAGTGCACCATAATAATCAAAAGATCACAAAGGAAGTTGATAGTGTGCTTCAGGTAGAAAGCTCAGAGAGAAATGAATATTGCTACCTTAATAAGCAGTCAAGACTATGGAAGAAATTATCTATTCTGCAGTTGGAGTATTGTACCTGTGTGCCCTGATGTTTATTTGTCAGCTGATAGTGTATCAAACCTGTTCTTCAGCCTTTATGCATCTTGTACTAAGTATTTTAACTGAATGAATCTTTATCCTTTAGTCTACATAAATTTGACTGCATAAAAAAGTTAAATCCTATTTTCAAAAGATGCATTTATTTACATGTATTCTTTTACAGCTCATCAGTAGAAAGGATTTAATTTCAGAAGGAAGGAGCAAACGAACTGCAAAAAAAGCAGAATTAAGACACAGTAATATTCCCATACAAAGCTACTTTTTTTTTTTTTTTTTTTTGTAGCAAGTACTTGTGCATTTGTGGGAGTGCTCTTTGCAGCCAGGAAATGTCACTGCAGATGAATTTTAAATAAAGTGTTCATATTTCTTTGGGGATTTTCAGATCGGAAAAGGAAATGGAATATTTACAATTTGGTGCATAATTCATTTTCTGTGGGTAACTACAAGTTTTATTTCTACCCCCAGCCTGAATGCATTGGAATCTTGTTAAAAAATAAAAATAATAAATATTCAGCTGTAAAACTGAAGGCTAGGAGGTAGTAGTAGTAGTAGTAATAGTAATGATGATTACTCTTTCAGTTATTTTTTCTACCTATTTTTAGCTATCCACTGAAGAAAAAAGAAAGGAATAGAAATTCCTGACATGTCTTGCATTGTTTTCTGAGGCAGAAACATGGTTAAGGAAAATCCTGTAACTTAGACATTTTTGAAATATAGATTTTGTACACCTAAAGAATACGTCTCTGATCTTATCATCAATTTTGCCTCATCCTAGTACCATTGGCTACAGCGGAGTTGCCTCACATTTGCAAATGTAAATGCGTCATTATTTGGCTCAGCATTGGCATTGCACCCAGCAGAAACAGCCCTTTTTTGTGAGTTGTTGGACAAAGCTCAGTAAAGCAGAGCCCTAATTCCTGGCCTGTATGCCATGTCAGTAATAATAACACACTAATAATTCGTTACTTTGATGTTTATACAGTTCTTTAAGGTGAAAGATGAAGAGTGCAGTATGTGTGCAAAATACTTTGTTTTCCTTTTTTTTGGGAAACAATCTAGAAAAGATTGTCTCATCTGACTGCTAACCTCATATGCAGCAGATAAAAAATTTCAGTCTGATTCCATTCCTATCATAACTCTTATATCACTCTGCATTTACGGAATATTTCAAAGTTGAATTCATTTCTATCCCAGTCAGATCTGAGAAACGGCTTTGCACTTGATAACAGAATGAAGCTGCCAAATTCTTTATAAAGAAGGAAATGGAAGGAGTACATTTAACCTATTTTGAACAAATTGCATTAGCTGGCAGTCAAATATCATATTGATTTTAACCTTGCTCACTTTATTATTTGCTACATAGTTCTAGTCCAGCATTTCTCACTGACCTTCCCATACCCCTGCATACTGGTGGCTTCAGGTTTACTGAGGTATATTTAGCTTGATTTAATGATGGAACATGGACTGCCACCTACTGAAATACCACCAAAAGGCCTTCAGGTGTGTTTCTCTCCACCCCACCACCCCACACCTTTCCTTCTTCAAAATATGCAGTCACCAGTATTGCACATATGTGTGATTTTGAGGCTTAAATTTTAACAATGCAGATGGCTCAGTCACCAAGTTTAGGACTATAGTTATACCAATTAAGTTTTTGGCCATTCAAAACCCTTATTTTGTCATTCTATCTTGTATCTCCGGTGTCAAACAAATCTTGTACCTAGTGTTCACTGACCAGTCACATTGTTCACAGGAGTTACAAGATTTTTTTCAGGTAGTAGCTGTCTTTTGAAACAGTCCTTCAATGTGCACTGGGAGGTATTAATCTTGCCTGACTTCACCTGTATAGCCTAACCTACCATAATAGGTTTCTACTTCAGTCCATGGAGAAAGGATCCTCTTCAGAAACTTGTCCTAGGATGAGACAAATTGTGTTTTGGATCTGCCTCTCCCTCATTCATTAGATCTGTTCAGAATATTCAGGTGAAATTAACAGACATGGTTCTCACCTTTAAAGCGTGCAAGTATCCAACTAAAATCCATTCTTCCTTAAATTAAACTGTAGAACTTGTTGCAGTTCTTTGGTCTTACTTTTCTAGATCTGATAATTTTTTGAGGATGTATTTCTTCAAAAGCTTTTATTATTTGTTGAATTATGGGTAAGCCAATATGGAAAAAGTCAGCATACCTTTGTGAATTTGAAAAAACAAAATCCGCCTCCAAACCCAGAAGACACAGTTCTCTCTGCAAAACTACACTTGCTCCAAGTGCAGCTTCTCTTCTCCTTGCCCGGCCGATTGTATGAAAGTTTAACACAGAGAGCTTTGCTTTCTCTATGTGCAATCAAAAACTGTACTGTTTTAGACTGTATCTTTGATCTTTCTTAAGTCTAATGTGCAAAACAACTCCCTGCATTACCAGGTGAACTTCAGATTAACCTCTCAGGCCTTTGACAGCTCAATTTCATGCCTTCCACTATGTCAGGTTTGCCTGGAGGCTGTTGGAAAGTGTTACCTGGAGCATTAACTCATATTAATCAATGGCCATGTTACAAATGAAGGAAGATGCTGAGGGCTCTCATAACAATATATCTCATGCATTTACTAACCAGATGGCTGAGCCATTGGGCACATTCCTCTTGGACACTGATTCTTTTTGGTGATGTATTGATGGATTACTTGATATTAACATGTCCATTTTCTCTGTTGTAATTCTTTGCAATTTTAAAAGGTTGTATGTGACAAAAATCCCACCTATTCAGCTGTTTTTTTATTTACCTTACATGCCATCTCCAAGGGAAAGAGGTATGAATAGTTGTAGACATTAGTTACTGAATCTACATTCTCTGGGGACACATCTTTGAAAAGGATCCTGCTGCTTACTGCTATTCATCTCTTCATTTCTAAACACTTGCCTTTTTTTGAATATAATGACCATTTCTGTTTACAGAAAATGGTACAGGCTGCTAAAGAGAGGTGCTTCTGATGTACAAAAAGTCTTGCTTCATAGGGTCACCTGTGTTTTGTCTTGGGGTTTGGTACCATTTCTGTTTGAATATAGCTTTAAAACTTTTTTTTTTTTTTTTTCTTAGCTCTGTTTACATGCTACTTGCTTTAGGTCAGAGCTTGTTTTTTAATCTCTTTCCAAACAGAACAATGATATCTTGTTACATAGGAATCATTCTTAAATAATGTCATAGCAATTACTGAGAAGGAAACTGACCAAAGTAGTTAAGTCAGGGAAATAATACTATCTCTAGGCATTCAAACAGTGTATCTCTTGCGTCTTTTTTTTCAATTGAATATATGCTGAATCTAAGCCAATGATGTTTCTCATGTAGGAACTGGTTAGATGCCCTGAGTTTGGACTTTTTCCCTCATATATTTTACTGCTGCATCTCTTCATTCAGTAATTCCTCTAAATGGGTATGAAAATAAAACAATTATTGAAGAGATCTTTTGCAGAAAACAGAAATATTCAACAGTGTTTTTTTTTTTAATTTTTTATCTAAGTTCCATGGTTTTTCCTTTATGAACATGTTCATCTTCCTATATGTGCTGAGAAAGGTCTCTTGTGTCAATAAATATAGAATTAGGGGGAACATGGCACAGAATATTTTAACTTAAACTTGTAATTAATAGAAATTTTATACTGATCAATGATAAACAAATTTTGGTCCACCTTATGTGGAAACCTTGGTTAGTTCTAGGAGATGGATTGCCTTAATAGTAGACAGATTAGGAAAATTAGCCTTATTGTTGACATAAGTAAATTAAACTTAAATGAAAAATAAAACTGTTTGTTTTGTTTGGGTTTTTTTTCTTCAGTATTTGCACTGAGGAAACTTTATTTTCATGTATTCTTCAGTATATTTTAAAGTTTCCTCTGTGAATGTTGCTTTCCAAACTGGCCCTAGCACTTAATAGAATAATTCTGTAATCAGACAAAGCATTTCCATCGGGTTTATTAAGGCATGAACTGACTCCAAGATGCTGTCTTCAGTTATCCACAAACCCCTACTTTTCTTCATATTCATTGCAAAGGGGGTTGATAAAGGTATTGCTTAACTCAAAAAGAAATTTTGAGGAAAAACACACAAGCAGAAAAACAAATATTTTTGAAGTGTTCCCAGGTTTTATTTTATTACTACAAATCCTTTTTTTTTGGTTTGTTTCAGAACAGTCTTTCTTTCAATAAAAAGGCTTTAAAATTAGAATATATAAATAAACCACAGTTTTTAACAATTTTCTGCTCATACACTAGGTTTAGGTTACTGTTGAGTTACTGGCCTGACAATCAGAAAAATATTTTTTTTTGTAAATAAATAAAAGCTACTAGATAAATAAAATTATTTTAAAATAATAACCCTCTCCCAAATGCACCGTAGCAAAACAATTGTGCTAAAGAAATTGGCAGAATCAGGGAACACTACTGACTCCTGACTTATAGGGGCCTTCAATTAGGTTTCTGATTCCAGAAGCTTCAAACTTATGTTTAATTGCTGCCCTGAACCAGGGCCTCAATCATGACTCATACCTTTTTTTTTCCACTGCCTAGATCAGCATTGAAACATCAACTGTATTTCTACTTACAATTTTTTGTGACATCACCAATGCATAAACAATACCTCTGCAGCTATTTTTCCCCCCTTGCCTGCAAATAGTTTTGTCAAAACAGCTGAATCAAATAAGTATCAAAAACAATGCAGATGTTTGTTTATCTTACTATAAGGAGAAATAAGACACACATTTATACACTCTTAGAGATACACACAAATATCCTAAGGGGATAAAGTGCTGCCTTAATTGCAAATGACAAAAAATCTAGATGAGAGCCTCTTCTCCCTCCACAAATGGAAATAGCTGTAGTTTCTGTACTTAGATGTCAAGAAAAACTTTATTTTGCTTTCTCTGTCTTGGTTTTTCCCATCATCTCTCTCCTCCCTCTTTCAGTTTATCAGTTCATCACATAGCAAAAGCAACATCTCTGTGATATATCTCCCTTTCAGATTTCATTGACCTATGACCCGTAATGTCTCCCTTTGCTTCAAGTACTTTTATTTATGCCATTCCCAGGACCTATACATTTTTATCTAAGAAACAGTATTCTCTCCTCAGTGCCTATGAAGCACACTTTGCAGGTACCATCAGTTCAGAAAAAGCAGTCACACAATATATGAGATTGTGACAAGGTATAATGTAATGGTAGTTATGTGAACCTCCAATAAACTAGTGGTACTTCACAGATTACTTGGAGAGAAAGTCTTTTAGCGTGCTTGAAGAAGTATGAAATGAATTTCATTTCCTTCTCATTTGCCTTGCTTTTGAAAGGTTTCATGCAAGATATGTGACCAACTATTATAGTACTAATCCATCCATGACAGAGCTCAATTTTCCTTGAGAATTTACTTCTGAATGGGCTGCAGAAAAACTTGAAAGCTGAAAATTAAAGTACACTGAACAGAGCAAGCACTGAGCTGTGGGCAGCTGTCTGTCAAGAAAACCAGTTGGAACAAAAATGTAAATTAGATTTTATTTTTATTTACGTTTTTAAAGCAATCTGCAGAGGTAAAGTTTTATAGCCTTGTGTGTAAACAAGAGCAATGAGATGGAAGTGATGACAAGCTGCTGTCGTTGCGAGTTATTCTCGTTAGAGTAAATATAGAAAAAAAAGGGCCAGGGGTTACTGACAGTTTTAAAACAGACCAATGTATTGCATTTACTCACCCATTATTATGAGCAGAAACTGTGGCAATTCAGGCAGTGGTTTTATTCTCTTTTTCCCTCATGTCACTCACTAGATAACTTTGGTATGTTATAGCCACAAGTCTTGAGTAGGGTCCTGGGTGGTTAAAATGGATTTTAGAATGCATAGAGCAATTTAAGATAATAATATATAAATACAGTGCTCAAAAGAGCAAAGTAAGCCTGTTACTGTTAGGGCACAGACAAGGCTGTGATGACACAGTGATACTAGCCCACCCCATAATGGAGATAGAGTGCCTCATGCCATGCAGCTCAGGCAGGAAGCCCGCGGTTCTTCCCTCTGCTGGTTCTTGTCAGAGGAACAAGGAAGAGAGTGGAGATGGATGGGGTGTCAGTCAGGAAAGGCGGCATGTTCAGCCCATTTTACACCAGGGAAGGCACCGCATAAGAGGATTTAAAATGTGTCTGCTTTAATTGATGCCAAAAGCTGGTCCAGCTTCAAATGCCCTGGAATCAAGATAGATGAACAGGAAGCTTGTTTCACACACCTGCTTCCCATCTACCCAGTTTATACAGACACCATCATATGTGAAAGTCAGGGTGGAATTTCCTTAGTTCTGAATGTAGATGCTGGAGTAAAGGTATTTTAGAATGAGATAGTCACCATGGCCTGGTCAAGGGGGAAAATCAGATCCTTTCGGTGCATGCTTCATTTGACCCTTCTTAGATACGAGCATAAGATGAATATTGTTCCAGAAACTGATATTTTTCTCCACTGGATGTGGAGGAGTCTGGGTGAGTAGCTCAGGTGGAAATGTTTAGATGGAAGAAAAGCAATCTCATCCTGGTATATATACTTACGTTAGCAATATATCAATTCTCATGTTACAACTTCCTGTACAAAAGGACTAATTTCTTCACAAATATTGACAAATTTGATCTTGGCTTAAAAAGCTCTCTAGTTTGACTCTGGAAAGAACCATTTTTGTGACACATATGATTACATTCTACTTCTGCCCTACAGCAAAAATGCAAACATTTGTGAATTTGCCTGAGGCAAAAAGTTACATGTTGTCTTCAACATCTGATAATCACTGCCCTGGAGAATGGAAGGTGAAATGGGAGGATAATTGGTGAAACCAGAAAAACATGAGATTCTCTCCCCCTGAAGAGAATTGCAAGTAATAGGACAGATCAGTAGAGTTGCAGAAATTTATGCCAGTTGAGAAGATAACTCAGAGCTCATTTCTTAAAAATATTAACTTTTTTCTCCCAATAAATGTTACAGCTATTATAAACTAGAAGAGGAAAATGTGTCCATTCCTTTGCCATTGTGTGACATTGAAGAAACATTCCTGAAAATATTTTTTAATGCTTTGATGAGTACATTGTTCTCAAATCCCTACAGAAAACTTTCAAGGCATTGGCCACAGGGAAGTTAACAGCATCTAAGAAATGCTGCCCATAAAGTTGGCCAGTAGTTCAAGAACTTCATTAGAAGGAGAGGAATTTTTGTGAAGATGGTATTTGATGGGTGCTAGCCATAGCAAACTTTTTCACACTCAAGTTGAAATAATTAACCCCAGTCCCATGACTGATACTCAAAATATCTACAAAAATTCATAAAAAAGTGTTTGTTCCACACAAATGTTTTACGTGGAGTCTGTTACACAGTTACACTTTTCTGTATTTATTTCCAAGTAGTTTTTATACTTAATTTCATGCCACCACAGTTCCACTCATCATTATATATGTCTCAAGTTTTTTTATCTATATTATAAAAAAAAAGGAAAAAAAAAACCCAAAAGATTTGTAATGAAATGGTTAAAAATGTCACAAATATTTCTTTTAATAAGTATTTTCACGGAGATGTTTATTTGTATTTATAGACATAAATTGACATAATTAGACATATATTGTCATGAGAGGTCCTACTACTTTATTAGAAAGATACCTGTATTAAACCAAAGTTAATAGTGTCCCATTAAGTCAGAAATCTCATTTACTTTTAAGACTCTGAGATCCTGGAAAAGATATTTTGTCTCTTTTTACTTTCAGATAGCTTACATCATTGGCAATAAAGAATTGCTTCATTATAAGATAAGGTGTTGTATTATTAAAAGGAAGCATAGTCTGCCTGAATAAGACCATCCCCATCTCAAAATTTTTTGTCTCTTTCAGGATAGCTTACATTTAACAACTGTGTAGCAGGATCTCAGCTATCAGTGTTAAATGGACATTTTTTGCTGCAAATGAAGAAAATTTGCCAAGTATCCAGCAGCAATCATAACTTAAAGTTTTACTGGCAAAGATAAGCTGCAGTGCTGAATCTGTGTTGGTCCATCCAGCCCAATGCCCTGCCTTCATCAGTAGCTGGTGCTGAGGTCTTCAAGGATGGTAGAGGACAACCTGCTCCTAAAATGATCTCTGCAGGGAAATTGCTTCTTACTTTCCAAAGTCTCTGCTGGCAGTTTCAAGAATTACAAACTTGAATATTTTCACTTCTTTTCTATTTATGATCCAGGCTGTGGAATCTTATCCAGCAGTTTCTGCCTTTGGTGAATTTAAGCACCTGAAGACAGAGGAAGGTAGAAAAGTAAACTCTTCAAAGAAATGAAGTACAAAAGGAAGCTGCTTCTCTCTAACTTCCATTCATTTGAATAGAGAACTAAAATGATATCATTTTCTTGCAGAAACAAAGAAACAAAATTTCTCCCTAACATTTTTCTTTCTGTCATTGTATGTTAATGACATCCATTTGCAAGTTTCTTGGGCAACAGGCTATAAGGTGTTGGAATTCATGCCAATTCTAAGTGACGTCATAGGCATGTAACAGTTCAGTGACTGTTTTTAAAGTGTTTTTGTTATATGTTTTTCTTGCTATGAAAAAACATATTTCTGACAGAAGAAACTTGCACCTATTTTAGATTATTGGTATTTTCAATAACTAATGTTAACTAGACATTTGTATCCACTTAAGGGCAAGTAGGTTAACATAAATCCTAAGAGACAGACAGTACTTCAACTGTACAGATAAGCTGTGTGATAAAGACTTGATCTTGCTTAGTACCAAATACCTATTGCAAGCTTCTGAGCTTTTCCAGCTCTTTTTTAACTTTTGCTGACACTAATTTTCTAAATTTATCCTGTCAGTTCAGATTCTTCCACTATCATAAATCACATTTTGTCATAGTCACAATGAAATACACTTTCATATTAATCTGAAGTGGCTTTTCATCTGGGATTATTATTTTTCAACTGTGCATTAAATAAGACATATTTCAATCAAAATATTTTTTAATAAAGATTTTAAGACTTTCTCTTTGCAGGTTTTGTTCCAATCTCTGTCTTCTCCCTGCTTTTTAGCAGAAGATGAATTCTCAAATTTATTGGAAAATAGTTGTTAATTTCAAGCTATTCCAAATTTCTTGAGGAATCATTGATAGTGTTAACTCTTTCTTTAATTCTGCTGCTAGGGAAAACTTGGTCCCTATTGGATTGTAAACCACAGTGTTTACTTGGGTAAGAGATGCATAAATTAAGTTTGAAATGCATTAGTTAATAGAACATCTACAATAGTACCATAGTGCATTCTCCTTTCTCCAATAACAGTGGTTATATGTTTGCACACATATGAAAGACAAACATAATTTTACTCAGTGATGAGTGTATAGAATATATTATGTTGTGATTTTGAGGACTCTTTCTAGCCTATATTACTCAAGGTCTAATTGCAGCTACCCCCAGGCACCAAAATAAATAAAAGTTAAAAAGTGTCCCTTTATAGCATAAAAAATTAATTTGAAACTTAATTACTGAGCTGGGATAGGACAAAACTGTATTAATTCCCAATTCTGCCATAAAATCTTAGTGGCATCAGAATTGGAAATAAATGTGCACAGAAGAAGATTCAGCCAGATACTCAATGGGATTTTCATTTTACCCACACCTACAAAAGATGGCCAACATTGACGATGGATGATCAATATGATTTTCAGGCTCTTCACAGTAAAGAACAATATACATCATACTGCCTTGTCTCCAAACACAGGTTTCTCACTAATTTTGACACAAACTTCTTTCAATCAATGTGCTGTATGAATCATGACTTGGAAACATCAAGAAGAAACTACTTTAGACTGCACCTGATAAATCAGCTCTGAAAGAGAAAAAAAAATAAATCTTGGGGTTTATGTAATTTGATCAAATCCTGTGTCTGTTATTGCATTAATAAGAACAAACACAGTTTCATATATTGTAGTTTTTGGCTGAAATACATTCCCATGAGGAGAGGAAATGTGCCAGAATATTTTTTTTAAGTAAAAGGTTATAGTTACACTTCAGGAAAAAAAAAAAAAAAAAAACAACAAAACAAAACAAAACAAAACAAAAAAAAAAAAAAACACAAAGCCTCCTACAAAACTGACAAAAACCCCAATAAAAAAAAGTACCTAAAATAACAAAACCAAAAAAAAGCCCCACCAAAACCCACAAGACCAAAAATCAACTGGTAAATGTACAAATGCACTGTGAAATTTATCTGTTAATTCTACTGATTGATACTTATTTTAGTATGGATGAAGATTGGGGAGGGAAATAATGATATTGTCTTTCTCTTCATTGCTGATTCAACTGAAGAAGCAGGATTATTTGCCTTCCAGTAGAAACTTTAGAAACTTTTGTTTCTGCAATAGCTTTTAGTTTTGCTCATGCATCAAAACCATGACCAGAATATTTGTATTAGTCAGAAGAATTCCTTGAGGTCTTGTAATTCTAGACATACTGTAAAAATAAAAAATAGTTAGTTTTCTTGTGATTTTCTTTTTTTTTTTTTTTTTTTTTTTTTTTTTTTTAATGAGAACTGGATGCAAGTGGCTAAGCTTTTCCAGCATGGGAAAACAGATATGTAGGAACACATACTTTCAGACTCTACGATTTTATTGTACTTCCTACCTACTTGTAGTTTTAAAGCACATACTGGTTCTGTGTTTAGAAATCTGCTGATAGTCATCTATAGAAATGGGGATAAAAAGAGAAGGAAAGACCTACAAAGAAATACGATGGAAGCAGAGAAGCAGGAAGATGGAGAAGACTGTAGAATATTAATATAAAAGCCAGCAACAAGGAGAAAAGACCAGGGGAAATAAGCAACTCATAGGAACTCATGCTGGGGCTTTTGTTACTGAAGGAAGAGTCTGGAAAACAAACACAAACATGAAATCTGTGCTCAGTGTGTGCCTTTAAGCCATTGGCATTAATTAAGATTCTATGGCTTACAAACAATTATGACATAATTAAAGTGAGATTCTTTCTACAGTAAAATGATAAGAAATGACTTTTAGAAACTGTGGGAACTATTAAAACGGCACATCAGTACCAAAATGAGCAATATTTACTAGTATTAACACTATTAAAATGCCTTTTGAAGACAAACTTATGCAATAATTACTCAGAAAAAACTCACACTTCGAAATACAGGGCAATGATAATTAAATCTCTTTCTCAATATTTCTCTGGTTTTGGTGTTTGACAGAATGGAGTCTTTAAAAGAATCTATTTTAATGGTCTTGAATTAGCAAGATTTTCAAACAGAGAAAGTGCACTTAGCAGGAGGTTGATATCTACTGAAAGCTTTATTATTGATATTATTATGTAGGTTAGGCAGCTGCTTTAAGGTCCCATTTTACAGAGGCATACCCATGATGTCTAAGTACTGTAATATCTTGTAATGTTTCAGAGGTTAGATGTTGTGCATTTAAGCTCAGTCTCCTCTTCCTACAGGAGTTCTGGAGCACAATAAGTATTCTTGCATATATGCTATTAAGATTATGGGGGGAAATAACCTACCTTTACTTTTAAATAAAGTCTCATTTTGCTTGATATTGTAGATGTTAAAAAAATAAAAGAAAACAAACAAACCACTGCATCATTGCTGAAAGATTTTGTGCAAGAAAAACACCATCAAAACCAAAAAACATAGAAAAGAAAAGCAGCAAAGACTGAGAGAGTGATTTGGCTTGAAATGAGTGTCTAGTGTTCAGAAGCAGAAAAGATCAGATTTCATGGTTATTATCATTTGCATTTTTCATTATACAAGAATGTTCAGCTTTGGAGTATAATTGCATTAGGAGACTGAAAATACTATTCTTCATTCCTATACAATAATATATGCATTTGTTATAAAAGCTTAGAAAGGCAAGAGGGTGATTCCTGCTTTTGATTGATAAAGAGTGAACATCTCTGTTGCACATATTATTACAGGGTATATGACTGTGCCATGGCATGGTCTTTTCACAACAAAATTAAATCCTTTATACTATTTATTCATTCTGCATCAATTTAATTAAAGAAATGTGCAGTACCATTTAAGTAGCATGATGCAAACTTGGTTATGTAGAAAAGAAAAAGATCGAAGCCTGGTATGAGAAATAATATTTTTACTGTATTTAAACATATGTAGATAAGAGAAATTGCAATAACAATTAAAAATATAAAAAAGTGTGCATGAAGTTAAACATGACAGAATTTCTCTAGCAAGGTATTTATTGCATTAATAAGCATGACTGATGGAAAATAATAAAAAAATGTTCACAGTCAAGTCTTTGGGTCACACTAACTTGGATTTTCGTGTTTCTCCAAACAAAGGTGAAGTGATCCATTTCATGTCCATTGAAAATCAGAAAGTAAGCTTGGCTGCCCTGGAAGCATTTCTTGTAAAGTTCATGCAATCTTGGTTCAGATACATTACATTTTCTGCTGAATTTCCCCTGACTCTGTAGTCCAAATCATAGGAGATTTACTCCAGGTACAGACCTGAACCATAGTAATATGGGACTCACTAGAAAATCTCATTAGAAAGTACCTTTATTCAAAGCTGATTCTGGGCAGTTTTGAACACATTGACAATCTGATGTGTTGCAAAATATTTTGATAGTTCGACTATTTGCTTCAACATAGGAACATATATGAGTATAATGAAGAAAAACTGATTCTCAGTCACTCATGCCCTGCACTGTTTCAGGAATGATATCTTCATGAGAGCCCCACTCATACTGTTGTAGTCCAAGAAAATGTGTTGCTACAGGAATTTTAAACACTACTACTGAGGATGTGTTGTCCTGCAAAAAGAGCTATCTGAAATTGACTGAATTTAATCAAAAGGTCCTACTTCATTACAAAAGGCTAGCTCTGCTGTGCATAAACCTCAGAGGAGCTTGCTGGCCCAATCAGCCTTGCATTTCAACTTAGCAAAGCTGAGTAAAGCCCTCCTTGAAATTCATGGCTAAACAAATGCAATTTTAGCTAGGCACATGTTATTTCACAGGAGCTAGCTTGAGCACTTGTTGACCTAGCTGGTTCACTCTGTTTTGATCCTCCAAGCAATAACAGAGCACACTGGCACTATTTTTTCAGGTCAGTCCCCTCCTTTTTCAGAAACCGTAGCTTCCTGAGAGCTATTCAAGCACCAACAATGATGTATTTGCCCTTCACAGATACAAAAAGGTTTTGCTTTAGCTCTTTTCATGTCAGTGAAACATGGAGCTTCCTTACTCCAGAAAGGAACTCTGTCTACTAAAATTTTAATAATTACCGCTAGGTCCATTGTAACTCCTCCTTAGTTAAACTGCCAAACTGGAAAAAGTAATGGACCTTCTGTTCTTACTATTTTACAATAAGGAAATTTGCAAGTTCAGCAAAAATATAGCTGTCTATGCATAAATTGATCTAAAGACTAATAATTGGTCTTGTCATCTCAGCAGCAGACTAAACAATGTTCTCTGCTTAACTTTTTTTTCTTTTCTATTTTTTTTCCCTTGGCTGAAATAACAAAGTCCCGAAACATTCTTTGGTTGACCAGATAATTTCCCAGGTACTCTCTTAATGTAGAAATGCAAACAAAAGCATCTTGCACGAAGTTCTTTACTGTCATGGGTTCAGCAGTAGCAGTCATTTTTCCCCTTCTTGGTAGCTGGTGCAGCACTGTGGTTTTGACTTGTGGCC